>CM077301.1:32664165-32766665 GCA_039654925.1 Anguilla pacifica | reverse complement strand
TCATGTGATTGGTTTTTTCTTTTATTCTCATTACTTAGTGTTCAGTAACTGATCTTGTCTTTTCATCTTTTTCTTTTTTGTCAGTAGGAAAGGCAAACTTAGGTGTACTCGTGGATTCATATTAACTGATGGTTTAGTGAACAAATCAGAATCTCTTCTTTGCTCGTCATTTGAAAAGTTATGAAAACACAAAGGAGAAGTCACAGTGCAGGCAGTGGGCTTGGCCTGTCCCCATTAACTGAGGGGAAATGGACACATCCAGTCTTATCTGAATCATGCTGACAAACCTGTTTCTCCTGACACCCAATTAGCAAACAGAAGCAGATTTTGGAACATTCAAAATGATTCTGTTTTTAGAGCGTTGCAAATAGGAAGCATCCGTTTTTTTTTGTACATGGGGTAAGAGCATGTGTGTAACTATATAATATAAAATAATAAACGTATGTAAAGAAGTGGTGGTCATTTGGAAATAAATAAACACAATGGACCCTACAAGAAGTACATTAAAAGAAGCTTTCATGTCATGCCACATTTGAGATCATAGATGTTGTTTTATATTGACGCAGATTGCAGTAACTGTGCGGTAATCGGAGCAGAACTGCCGGTAGCACAGTCATACTGCACACACACCAACTCAGAAACAGGGCTATCTCTTCCAGGTGTCATTCGCCTTGATGTGTCCTGGCAGTTAGCTGCTTCTGTGAATCCTGCAGAACTAATGTAGGGTGTTTATTTGAAGCGCTCGTCTCAAACGGCGTAGGGGCTGGGTCCACTGTTTGCATTCAACTTGTTGCAGAATGCAAAACGCACAGAAGAAATACCTGAGGGCAGTCTACAGCACACAGATGCATCAGGACACACTCATTTGAATAGTCGGGAGACGTTTCAGTTTGTTAATTTTGGGAGGAAAAAGAAAAAAGACAACAAAAAAAGAAGAGCCAATACACAGCGAGAATACACAAGATACCTGCGTCTGTATCTTGTCTTTTCTTTTATGGGGTCCGAAGGGAGTTTACCTAAAAGGCTTATTTGAAGTCATTGTTCCTCCATTCTTTTTGTGTACTGGGCCTAAACTTCAACAAATGGTGAGAGTTCACAACTACCTGTAATCCTGGAGCCCGCCCGCTGAAAAGAGCTGAATGTCTGCCCCCTTTGAATGACAATGCGCGCTGTTTCCCAGTTTGCATTGTGGTCTACGGCCAGCGAGTGTGACCGGTCTTTCTTCTCCGTTCCTCAGCCGATGAATCTCTTTGACTCTCTGAGTGGCAGTTTACAACTCTTTAAAGTGAAGACAAAAGCAATTGCATCAATATGTAGAATTTATCAGGAGCGTTGCAGAGTTTCGGCTGTTTCTTTTTTTGTTTTTTTTACATTGTGGGTCCCCAGCATGACATGGGTACAAGTTGGTTTAAATATTTTATGAATGTTTAAGCATTTTGAATATTGAGGTGACGGGTTTTTCTATTTCGTTCTTGTTTCCTTCTTGGGCATAGATATGTACAGTTTTTTTTTAATGGGAACAGGTGGGCATTTTTGTTCGAAGTTGGGGAATTTTCCACCTTGAATGCCTGAAGCTGAGTTTTTGTGTTATGCAGAGCTTCAGACTCTAGAAGAATGGCGGGACGTTGCTGTTGGCGACCGCTGTTCTCCAGATGTGCGGCAGTGGGGCGGCAGTGTAGTATAATGGGTAAGGAGTTGGTCTTGTAACTTAATGGTCGCAGGTTCGATTCCCCGGTAGGACACTGCCGTTGTACCCTTGAGCAAGGTACTTAACCTGCATTGCTCCCGTATACATCGAGCTGCATAAATGGATACAATGTAAGTCGCTCTGGATAAGAGTGTCTAATAATAATAATAGAGATGTCTGGGGAGTGTGGCGGTTTGGTTTTGCTCTCTCTCTGTCCCTGTATCCCTCACTTTCACCCCCCCCCCCCCACAGGTGCTAATCACCTCCCAGGTGGAGGGCAGCTACCACTGCACACCTGTGATAAATCACTGTGATAAATAAATCGCTCAGAGAAAACTCGTAACACATTCACTCTACGTGACTCCATGTCATCTTTATATGAATTCTACAGATTTATTGACTGTTTTACAGCTTGTGTGAAGAAGAACTGATAAAAAGCACTGAGCAAAAGCCAACCAAGCAACCGCTATGAGTAGCAGTGAAGATTTTAGTGCAGCCTAATTATATAGACTACTTATGATAAAAGTAAAGCATACATTTTCACAGCTCCTAAAATTTCACTATGAAGTCATTTGAAGTCATGGCCAGTAGAACTGCTCTAAAAAGCAGAGACGATTAGAATGGAATTATTTTATCAATTTACGAGATCTGCTGTGCTCCTTGTGCTATCCATGGTGCTAAGCCTAACCACAGACATTTTGTTCCCATCTCCATTAGCGGGCAAAGAATCACAGACCAATTTGTCAGGACTGTGTTTGCAAGTCTATAACTTTGAAATGACCAAACTATCTTTGTTCACAACAAAAACAACGTAACAACTAGTGGCCAAAAGCTGAGACGAAAATTGATGTACAATCTGACTACAGAGAGGACCACACAATTACTGGTGCTCCTCCTCCCTTATCCTTGAATTACTATCACCCTTTTATCTCCAGGACACACCAGTGACTTCTGCAAATAAAACAAACTCTGAACAGGGCTGAGCAAGCTGTGTCACTACGCGAATGCGAATCACATCTCTTCTCTTTCCCCTGGGAAATAGTACGCACGAAACTCAGCTTTGGAAGGCTGACTTTGTGATAGCGAGAGAATCCACAACCGCACCATGAAAAGTCTTGCCGTAAGGTGCAAAGTGAAAATATCTCATTACACAATAGCTTGAAAACTCATGTATGTGTCCAAGGAAAAGTAACATTTTGTTTAACCATGACACAGTTAACATTTCGAACCCATAGATCATTATTTCATTTCATTTTCCTTTATTTAAACAGGTAGTCTCATTGAGATCGAGATCTCTTTTTCAAGAGAGACCTGCATGTACATGTAAAAACACATATAAAACACCGTCAACAGACAAGTGCATAATAAAAATAAAAAATTTAAAAAACATTGGACAAATACAGATCATATCATAGGTACAGGAGTTGAGCTGTAAACTAACATACCGATCAAAGAAAACAATCACAAGCAATATCCAACATATCAGAGGTCAATATTTTAAAATCCTCTAACGGAACGAGACATTCCAGATTTAAGGTCCTCTGTAATTTATTCCATTTCCATGGGGCAAAGTATTTAAAACCGGTTTTGCCAAGTTCTGTTTTTACCTGTGGTACATCTACAATTAAATAATCTTGTGACCTAGTGCCATATCTGCTGTGTTTAAATGCAATCAAGGAGCAGAGATAAAAGGGAAGCTTCATGAGCAGGGCCTTATAGATAATCAAAATACAATTACTGAACCCGTAGTTTATCAGAACTGTTCGATAGAGCATTCTCTCAGTGTCTGCATGGCATATGCTTTCAGTTTCATTTGAATCAAATGTTTCCCGTTTTCCTAAATTTCTGGACTGAGTTTCCCAGTTCCCCTGTGGACCTGCGCTGTCCTTTGTGTGTGCTGAATGCTGCTTCTTCCTCTATGAGCACACAGTCACATTGTAGTTCTCCTGCATCACTTTTTTCTTAAACTGAGGCTAATAACATTGCTTTACTCTCTCCAGGAGTCCTTTCATGTGGTATTTATGAGGTAAATTCACTTTACATATTCATTCTCCTGCTGGAAATCCACTGCCCGCTCCCTGCCCTCTCTGAGGTGTGTGGGGCTACCCAGCGCTCTGACCCAGCACTGAAACTGCACTCCCACTCCCAATCAGAGGTGTGTGGAGCTACCCAGCACTAAAACTGCACTCTCACTCCCCATCAGAGGTGTGTGGAGCTACCCAGCACTAAAACTGCACTCTCACTCCCCATCAGAGGTGTGTGGAGCTACCCAGCACTCTGACCCAGCACTGAAACTGCACTCTCATTCCCCATCAGAGGTGTGTGGAGCTACCCAGCACTGAAACTGCACTCTCACTCCCCATCAGAGGTGTGTGGAGCTACCCAGCACTCTGACCCAGCACTGAAACTGCACTCTTACTCCCAATCAGAGGTGTGTGGAGCTACCCAACGCTCTGCACTAAAACTGCACTCTCACTCCCCATCAGAGGTGTGGGGAGCTACCCAGCACTAAAACTGCACTCTCACTCCCCATCAGAGGTGTGTGGAGCTACCCAGCACTCTGACCCAGCACTGAAACTGCACTCTCATTCCCCATCAGAGGTGTGTGGAGCTACCCAGCACTGAAACTGCACTCTCACTCCCCATCAGAGGTGTGTGGAGCTACCCAGCACTCTGACCCAGCACTGAAACTGCACTCTTACTCCCCATCAGAGGTGTGTGGAGCTACCCAGCACTCTGACCCAGCACTGAAACTGCACTCTTACTCCCAATCAGAGGTGTGTGGAGCTACCCAACGCTCTGCACTAAAACTGCACTCTCACTCCCAATCAGAGGTGTGTGGAGCTACCCAACGCTCTGCACTAAAACTGCTCTCTCACTCCCAATCAGAGGTGTGTGGAGTGCAGTGAGGCTGATCCCTGTGAGGCTGATCCCTGTGCAGTGAGGCTGATCCCTGTGCAATGAGGTTGGTCCCTGTGCAGTGAGGCTGATCCCTGTGCAATGAGGTTGGTCCCTGTGCAGTGAGGCTGATGTCTGTGCAGTGAGGCTGGTCCCTGTGCAGTGAAGCTGATCTCTGTGAGGCTGGTCCCTGTGCAGTGAGGCTGGTCCCTGTGCAGTGAGGCTGGTCCCTGTGCAGCGAGGCTGGTCCCTGTGCAATGAGGCTGATCCCTGTGTAGTGAGGCTGATCTCTGTGAGGCTGATCCCTGTGCAATGAGGCTGGTCCCTGTGCAGTGAGGCTGGTCCCAGTGTAGTGAGGCTAATCCCTGTGCAGTGAGGCTGATCTCTGTGCAGTGAGGAGAGGCTGCTCTCCCTCTCTTTCTCTCTCTCTCTCTCTTTCCTGATTTGATTTGATTCAAAATTCTTTATTGGCATGATGACATATTTCAGTATGTCTTGCCAAAGCTTTGTAAAAACACATTACAATGCATATAAACTATAGTGTAATGTCATGAATTATTAACCAGTAAACCCATAATAAATATGCACAAATACATAGACTAATGATTATTAGATTAAGATAATTCATAAAATATCAAATGACAATTCATCATAATTTCTGAATGTCAAAACTGTCCCTCAAGATGTGGCAGGTAGCTACATATTTTGCAACCAAATTTTGGCAGCACCTTTCCTCTCCTAGGAAAATTTGAATTTTCTCTTACTCTCTCCCTTTCACTCACTCTCACACTCTCTTTTCCTCACTCACTCTCACTCTCTCTCTCACATTCACTCTTTCTCACTCACTCTCTTACTCTCTCTCAATCTCACTCTCTCTCCTTCTCTCTCTCAATCACACTCTCTCTCACCCTCCCTCTCTCTCTCTTTCTTGCTTTACTTGTCTCTCCCGTTCCCCATCTCTCTCTCTTTACCTCTTGCCCCATCCTGTCAGCCCACACACACACACACACACACAAACACACACACAAACATACACAAACACGCACACACACACACACACACACACACTGCTCCAGAGACTCTTTGGAGTAATGCAGAACACACTCTTATTGGTTGCTTCTCATAGGTTAAATAACGAGGTGAGATCCTCCTGAAACAGATCACTCACTTCCAAGGCCCATCAGCTGTTAGCCTTATCCAGCCAGAATGTGAGATCGCCACTCGACACATCAGCAGAGGCAGGGAGGGGGTAAAAGAGACAGCCGCTTGGATTGGGCAGGAAGGAGAACTCTAATCCCCCAATGGTACGCCTTCCAACACAACAGCAACAAACACTGTGACCTCTCTGTCCTCACTGTGGGTGTTAAAGGAGCCCAAACATGCCAGGTAAGAGTGACATGTAAGAGTGACACGTCAGAGTGACATGTAAGAGTGACATGTAATAACAACCCTGGCACTGTCAGCATGCCCACCATACCTCTGCTCTCTCACACACACACACACACAAACTGCTCTCTCACACACACTGTACCCTCTGCTCTCTCTCACACACACACACACACTGCTCTCACACACACACTGTACCCTCTGCTCTCACACACACACACACACACACACACACACTGCTCTCTCACACACACTGTACCCTCTGCTCTCTCTCACACACACACACACTGCTCTCACACACACACTGTACCCTCTGCTCTCTCACACACACACACACACACACACACACACTGCTCTCTCACACACACTGTACCCTCTGCTCTCTCTCACACACACACACACTGCTCTCACACACACACTGTACCCTCTGCTCTCTCACACACACACACACACACACTGCTTTCTCACACACACTGTACCCTCTGCTCTCACATACATACACACGCACTGCTCTCACACACACACTGTACCCTCTGCTCTCACATACACACAAACACACACTGCTCTCACACACACACACACACACACACACTGCTCTCTCAAACACACACACTGCACTGTCGTCTGTATCCAATCACAGCTGGCCTGGGCTGTGACGGACAGCTCAGCAGATACAGGGCTGTGATTGATAAGCATCTCCTGCTATTCCTCTGACAGCTCTTGTCGAGTCGCCAGCAGGTCCTGCATCAAATGTATCAACTGGTCCCCCAAGGAGGTCCATTGCAGCCGACTGTCAAACGGCCTATGACTCACTTAATATCACACACACACACACACACACATACACACACGTATACACACACATCCACACTCGCACACACACACACACACACACATATACACACACACATCCACACTCGCACACACACATCCACACTCGCACACACACACACACGCACACGCACACACACTCACACACACACAAACACACGCACATGCACACACACTCACACACGCGTGCACACACACACACACACACACACACACACATATACACATACACATCCACACTCGCACACACACAAACACTCACACAAACACACATACACACACACGCACGCAAGCACTCGCATACAAGCACACAATCACACACAGGCACACAAACACACACACATACACGAGCAAACACGCACACACACTCAACTCACACACATACACACACACACATGCACACTCCAGAAACACACATACACTACACACAGCGAAATACATTTTTAAATAAATGTTTACAAGGTTTTTTTTTTAAGCAAATGCCGAACCGAGGTTTCGCTGTACTGAATAATACACTGAATAAAGCCCACGTCAACAGTATTTGTATTGAGTAACAGACAGAGGCACCTATGGCCCTTATTGGCTTGTGTGGCTATTCTGGGGGTGGGTTTGATAAGGAGAGGTGCGCAGTTTTGGGGAGGGGGGGTGGGGGGGGGGGGTTAAAACAGCACAGCGGGAGTGGAGAAAGGTGAGCTGAAGAGCGGTGCCCGGGCAGAGGGGTTATCAGCAGATTTAAGACACGGGGGCCCCCCCCTCTGTCAGCGGGTCCGGGAGCGGTCGGCGCGTCGGCGGCTACGCGTGGTGGCGGCCGGGAGTGGGCGGGGCCGGGGGGGGGGGGGGGGAGAGATAGCGCGCCGACTGAGGCGCGGAGAGCGAGCGAGGAATGCGCCGGCGTCCCCAGCCTCACGTTCCCCCCCCCCCCGTCCGGCCCGTCACATTCCTAAAAGCATTCCAGGAGCTCCGGCCCGCCCCGAACCGAACCTGTTTACCTAATTAGGAATAACGGGAAGAGAAAGCTCATCAACACCACCGCATCCTGTAAGGCAAATCAAAGAGGCCGCCAGGTCATTCTCTGTAACTTTGTTGCAAATAATACATTTAAAAAATAAAATATGCGAGACACGCATTGATGTTTCATTTTTTGGCTACTTGGTGTTGTCTCGGGCCAAACTGCATGCCCTGCCTTCTTTGACAAAAACAGATCTGATTTTAATTCAAACTGGGGCTCGGATTCAAACACGGTCATGGCAAACTAGTTATTACGCGCGAAAGACAATGAAACGCACATATGTTTGAAACATGACAAACAGACATAGCTGCAAGTTCCCCTACGGTCTGACGTACACATACATCTCACAATGATGAAAAGAAAAGTTCTTTGGATTGCATCCTCTCCAAAAAGCTATATTTATATATTTATATGTTGCTATACTTAAGGTTACCAAACCCAGTTTACATTGATATTCCATGTGGTAGACAAGCATGCACTGTACACACACAAGTCCTTATAAAAATGTAATGTAAGGCATAATTGCATATACAATATATCTTATATTGTACATATACTACTGCAACATATCATAATAATTCTGGACTTGTCTGGAGAATATCATTTAAATACGTGTAACAGCAGTATGATATCGCAATATCTAAAAAAATACAGTAATGCATAATATTGCATATATATTGCGTTATGTAAGTGTTATATGCCAATATAATGGAAATATATTTGAATATATGTATTGCGTTTGCATATGGGGCTCCTGCTCACAGGCTCCCAGTCTTTATCATCCTTAATGGAAAGAGCTTCATTTCCCACTTAATTGAACACAGTGGCAGTGTTGAGATAAGGGCCCCAGTCTGAACACACTGAGTACTCAGGCCCCCTTATCAGAGGAAAGGGGGGGGAGGAGGGGGGGTCGCTTTAAGCACATTCGCGTGCTAAAGAAGGCAGCGGGGCTATCAGCGTGGGGGTGTCGGGGCCCCCCCCTCCACAAGGCCGGCCCCCCCTTCGGGCCCCGGCCGGGCTTCTGCGAGGTCAGCTCTCCCACCGGGGGCCAAGCGGAGCCACGCGGGCCTCGGCCAGCCGCCTCGCCCCTTTTAATTGGTTCCCCAGCTTGTCCGGGCCGCGGCAACATCTTGTTTCCACGGTGCCGCAGCGCGGTTTTTTTTTTTTACGGCCGGGGCGAGACGGAGGGTGCCGGGGGTCAGGGGAGGTCCCGGGGCAGGCCGGGGGGTTGCAGCTTCGATGGCAAACAAAGCTGTGGGCGGCCGTGACAGTTTAATGACCGCTCCACTCCGGAGTCCGGCTAAGTGATTTCTGTAACTCCGCCTTCAAATATCCAGGGAAGATGGCAGACGTGCTGCTTTCATACTACAGTAAACCGTACAATATTCAGTGTTAATTCAACTCAAATACAGTTCATATGGACCCAGCAGGGATCAAACAGTCTACTAGAGTTGATTTAACCCCGAACATTTTGCGGTGTATGACCCTTTGCTACAGGGGTTATGCACATATTCATTTATGTGTCAGTGTGTATTTTTGCACAAATATTCAGACTGAAAAGACAACTATCACGATCTCGGATTGCACAGATTTTGTTCGGTTCTGCACCGTCATCATCACAGGTTTCAAGCCGTTATTTCCGCTACCATTTTGTGTTTTTCCATTCAAAGACCCCAGGATGTGTGACACATTCACATTAATAGCCGCGTTTATTTGCATCTAGCTGGTGGAAAGGCAGTTCTGGATGTCGTGGAGAGTGCAGCTCACTTCACGCCTCAGATTTCAGGTCTTTATTTCGCCGGTTCATGCCGCAGCTCACCTGGCTGCCTCACCTGTAGCCACGCTCGTGCACGCTCGCTTGTGCACGCTCGCTCGTGCACTGCACCCCGCCGTCTTACCTCTCCTCCACCTCAGAACGGACTCCTCCATGTTTACCGGCCCCCCCGTCACACTCCCAGCCTCATGTCTTATTCATTACTCATGCATTCGGCTCAAACCAACCGCAGTCCCCCGGGGGGTGTGGTGGGGTGGGGGGGAGGCGGGGGGGGGGGGTGCTCCATAAGCAAACACGTCAACAATCATTTTCATTTAAAAGTGATTCGGATAGCTGTTTCCAAGCGCTGCGGTAAATAAATCAGAAAATCAATTTTAACATCGTTCGTAACTGGGGCGTCCGTGTCTACTTAACGTCCCGGAGAAGCCCCCCTGTAGCTGGTGTTCAGTCCTCCTGCCCCCTGGCTTTACCGCTGCATTCCTTCACTGTTTTCTTTTTACCTCAGGACCCGTCATTCCGCGCTTCATTCCGTCCTGCCACGAGGTCCAAACGCAACGACAGCGAGCAGGCATCATGGGAAAAAGAGACTTCAGATCGAGCGCATGACCTACGGTGAACATTTTCAAATGAGCAAACGCAAAGTCCGAGGCTCTGTGGTGGGGACGGCAGGGGGTTAAGTGGGCGAATCACAGGACAGCGCCTTAACCTGCACTCAGCGCTGCTGCGACGTGCGGTATGGAAAAATAATTAGGCCGTCCTTTGAAGGAAACTACATAAACACAACAGCGCTCGACGCACCGCTTTCCCCTTTCCAGCTCTCCTTTCCTCCGAATTCCAGCCAGACCCGCTCCCTCTGCTTTTCCACTTTGCTCCATTTCTCACTCCCTCTCTCCGTTTTATCTCTCTCTCACTCTCTCTCTCCAGCTCCCTCTCACTTTTTATCTCTCTCCATCTCTCACTCACTCGCTCTCTCTCACTCCCACTCACTTTTCATCTCTCTCACTCTCTCTCTCTCTCTGGCTCCCTCCTTCTCGCTCCCTCTCACTTTTTTATCTCTCTCCGTCTCTCACTCACTCGCTCTCTCTCTCACTCCCACTCCCTTTTCATCTCGCTCTAGCTCTCTCTCGCTCTCTCTTACTCCCACCAACCTCACTCTCTCTCACTCCGTCTTTCTCGCTTGCTCTCTTTCTCTGACTCCCACACTGTATTGTCTCTCTCGCTCTCTCTTGCTCTCTCTTGCTCTCTTTCTCTGACTCCCACACTGCATTTTCTCTCTCTTGCACCATCTTGCTCTCTCTCGCTCCCTCTCTTTTATCCCTCCGCAGATTTCGGGCTAAGTCTCGGCGGTCTCGTACACGCTAGTCGCGTGTGTTCGTATCGTGCTGCTCAGGTCCTGAAGGACGGACGGTGAGGACGGATCAGGGCTTTTCTGCGCCGGAGGGTTATGCTACATATGCTCTGAAGCATATGCTATTCCAATCAGCTGCTCTTTCCCTACCTCATACCAGCGTGGAAGGACACCTTTATGAGCTAATCATCCTTTGCACCAAATTTATGGGATCTTTTTAAACACAAAATTACAAATTATTATTATTATTATTATTATTATTATTATTATTATTATTGTTGTTGTTGTTGTTGTTGTTGTTGTCATTATTATTGTTTTAGTATATAGTATATTTAGTATACATTTAGTATATATAATAATAAAAATAACTAATAAAAATAATAATAATAATAATAATAATAGCAGTTAAAGTACAAGAAGTATTTTAACAGCAACATGTGAATTTGTTTATTTTGCTCTTAACACCCTAAAACACAGAGTCACTCATTTGCTCATTATTGGGCAGCTCATACTTTCTGAGCTGCCCAAAATGGAGCAGTTAATGGAAGCTCAGAATTTCACTGTCGATTAAAATCGGCTCCAGTTCATATGAATCAGGGAATAAAAAAATAATTCCATTCAAGCACTGTGACACATGTGACATACATTGCGTTCTGAAAGATTCCATTGCACAGAATGCAGTGAATCCATTTTCACAATGTTTACTGCTGTGAACTTTCACCTTTGAATGTTTCAGTAGCCACGGAAACACAAAAGGCACATTAGCCACATGACAGTTTTAGCCACAACAAACAATAACTCCTGCTGTGTTTAAGGCTCACCTTGTCCTAGGCTTCAGGGGTCCTCTAACCCAATCCCAGGATTAAGGTCAGAGGCAAACGTTTAATTGCATGAGACCTTTAATTAATTTTACTTGCCGTTTGCTTTAATGGGCCCTTGATTTAATTTTCCTCAGGCTCCTGTGCAACGGAGCTGGGGCAGCAGGGTGGTGTGGAACGGACCCCCCCTCAAACTCCCCCCTCCCCCCCCTCCCCACCAGCTGAAATGTGATCTGTGTAAAGAAGAGGTGGAGACGTACCCCTCCACCCCCCTGCCCCCACCCCCCCAACCGCTGGAGATAGAGAGGAGCTGGCCTCCCTGCGGACTGCTGAACATCCTTTCTTCTCTTCCCTCCCCCCCCCCCCCCTCATCCCTTCCCTCCCCAGATCCGCACAGCTGTTCTGGGACAGACGAGTGGCGGGGGGCTTCGCTGTGTCTTCTGAGGCCAAGATTAAAAAGAGCAGATTTTACAGACCAGGGGAGAGGACTGCAAAATGCATTGCTGTGTGTGTGTGTGTGTATGTGCACGTATGTGTGTGTGCGTGTGTGTGTGTGTGTGTGTGTGTGTGTGTATGTGTATGTGTGTATGAGTGTGTATGTGTGTGTATGCCTGTGTGTGAGTGGGTGTGCATGTGTGTGTGTGCACCTGTGTGTATGTGTGTGTGCGCGCATGTGCGTGTGTGTGTGCGTGTGTTATGCAGAATGAGAAGGGAAATTGACAGAGGCAGAGCTGTAAAGGGGTCTGCTTGCCGTGACTGTGTTTAAGTGCGTTCAGTGGCGCTTCCTGTGTTCATAAGGCTGTGCACCGCTCCACAGGCAGGAGTCAGGGGTATAAGGAGGCACAAACTGATCTGCAGGGTAGCAAGCTATTCTGAGTGAGGCGTAGTTTCTATGCGACCCAGAACAGTCAGCGTGTGCGTGGGTGCACGCGCGCATATGTATGTATGTGTGTGTGCGCACATGTTCGCGTGCGTGTGTGCATGCGTGCATGCATGCATGTTTTCTTTGTAGAGAGGACCAAATGCCATTAAATAGGTACCAGAATGCATGTTTGTGTGAATTTGAGTGAAACGTAATTAACATAATTTTTCAGCTTGTTCAGCTTTGTAAATGAGCAAGCAATACTGAGCATGCAACAGATGGTAATCCTGCACTGCATGAAACTGCTGACTCAGCCGCACATAGCCTTTTAGAATTATACCCTCATACATTTTCACAGGTATGAACTCTTTGGTCTGAATTACATAAAACCCTGACTAGTTTTGAGCTGCAACAGATACAATGCCTGTCAGTCAACCTACGACAGCTTGTAACTCAATACCTGTCAATCAAGCCGGTCTGCTGTACATCAAAGTGTTTGTCCATTGTTAACATACTATAAGCTGTCACTCTCACACACATCCAGTCACTCACACTATCTATCTATCTATCTATCTATCTATCTATCTATCTATCTGTTTGTCTACATGTCTGTCTGTCTGCCTGACACACAGCAAGGAAAATTAAGTCTCTTTAACATGTTGAAACAGCAATGCTCGTTCCAAGGGTCTGTAATGAAGTCCTCATCAATAAGATTCTATAAAAGGGTCATTATACAGTATGTGCCAGTGGGTGACATCATTATCAGTTCTGTTGCACAAGCTGGGTCAAACGTACCCAGGATTACGAGACGCTCTGTCTGCAGAAAAACTCATCCGATCGCTGTTCCCGAGGCTCGCTCGGGCTACGCTCGCTCCCACGGTTTTTCTGCCGCGTTAGAAGCACGCTCCCCGTCCCGTCGCCGAACCCCGTCCCGCAGTTATATGCGTTTTCGGTTTTATGTCTCCTGTCAGCTCGGGGAGCAGCGCTCCTGCAAATCGAATCTGCCGTTAGCCGTCTCAGACATGCAGTCAGCCTTCCTCTGAAGGCTCGGCGGCGCTGGCGCGCCAGGGGTTTTATAGCCCTCTCCGCCGCCGCGCGCGTCGCGGCCCGTATCGCGTACGGTTCGGCAGGGGGGATCAGACGTGAAACGCAGCCCGGTTGTGCCGGGGCCCGCGGCTGCTCTGGCAGGAACAGGGCAGCGCCTGGACTGAGCCCAGCCCCAGAGCTCCGCACCCGGGGGCCCGGGGGCCAGGGGGCCCGGTCCCCAGCATTAGGCGCACAGAGAGTACGGACCCCCACAGCGACCCGGCAGCACTCACACTGGGCTCTGTCAAAGTTCTGCACGTACCCTCGTACCCCAAGCGCAGAACATCGTTGCTCCTGCCCATTCGCAGACCTGTTCCCACACAATGTCTTTCTCTGAGACTGGTAAACCTGAATCGTGGGGGGTGGGGGGGGGGGGGGGGCTTATTCCCCCTGGTACCAATAAACGAGCCCCATTTTCACTCCATAAACTCGCAGCGATGTCCCAGGGGACTGATGTTCCTCAGATCAACAGCCTGGTCCCCATTCTGTGTCTGATTTGACAAGATGCTGCTTGTGATCATTTACTACGAATAAAGATCATCTGCAGAGGTACATCCCTACATCAACATCGTTGAGCAAACACAGAGCTTCCACTACTAGAGCTGGTGCTCAGGTAAGCAGTAGAGGCAGAGCTGGTGCTCAGGTAAGCAGTAGAGGCAGAGCTGGTGCTCAGGTAAGCAGTAGAGGTAGAGCTGGTGCTCAGGTATGCACTAGAGGTAGAGCTGGTGCTCAGGTATGCAGTAGAGGCAGAGCTGGTGTTCAGGTAAGCAGTAGAGGCAGAGCTGGTGTTCAGGTAAGCAGTAGAGGTAGAGCTGGTGCTCAGGTATGCAGTAGAGATAGAGCTGGTGCTCAGGTAAGCAGTAGAGGGAGAGCTGGTGCTCAGGTAAGCAGGAGAGGTAGGGGCAGAGCTGGTGCTCAGGTAAGAAGGAGAGATAGAGCTGGTGCTCAGGTAAGCAGGAGAGGTAGGGGCAGAGCTGGTGCTCAGGTATGCAGTAGAGGCAGAGCTGGTGCTCATGTAAGCAGTAGAGGTAGAGCTGGTGCTCAGGTATGCAGTAGAGATAGAGCTGGTGCTCAGGTAAGCAGTAGAGGGAGAGCTGGTGCTCAGGTAAGCAGTAGAGGCAGAGCTGGTGCTCAGGTAAGCAGTAGAGGCAGAGCTGGTGCTCAGGTAAGCAGTAAAGGCAGAGCTGGTGCTCAGGTAAGCAGTAGAAGCAGAGCTGGTGCTCAGGTATGCAGTAGATGCAGAGCTGGTGCTCAGGTATGCAGTAGAGGCAGAGCTGGTGCTCAGGTAAGCAGTAGAAGCAGAGCTGGTGCTCAGGTAAGCAGTAGAGGCAGAGCTGGTGCTCAGGTAAGCAGTAGAGGTAGAGCTGGTGTTCAGATAAGCAGTAGAGGTAGAGCTGGTGCTCAGGTATGCAGTAGATGCAGAGCTGGTGCTCAGGTAAGCAGTAGAGGCAGAGCTGGTGCTCAGGTAAGCAGTAGAGGTAGAGCTGGTGCTCAGGTATGCAGTGGAGGTAGAGCTGGTGCTCAGGTAAGCAGTAGAGGTAGAGCTGGTGCTCAGGTAAGCAGTAGAGGCAGAGGTGGTGCTCAGGTAAGCAGTAGAGGTAGAGCTGGTGCTCAGGTAAGCAGGAGAGGTAGAGCTGGTGCTCAGGTATGCAGTAGAGGTAGAGCTGGTGCTCAGGTAAGCAGGAGAGGCAGAGCTGGTGCTCAGGTAAGCAGTAGAGGTAGAGCTGGTGCTCAGGTAGCAGTAGAGGTAGAGCTGGTGCTCAGGTAAGCAGCAGAGGTAGAGCTGGTGCTCAGGTAAGCAGTAGAGATAGAGCTGGTGCTCAGGTAAGCAGTAGAGGTAGAGCTGGTGCTCAGGTAAGCAGTAGAGGTGGAGCTGGTGCTCAGGTAAGCAGTAGAGATAGAGCTGGTGCTCAGGTAAGCAGTAGAGATAGAGCTGGTGCTCAGGTAAGCAGTAGAGGTGGAGCTGGTGCTCAGGTAAGCAGTAGAGATAGAGCTGGTGCTCAGGTAAGCAGTAGAGATAGAGCTGGTGCTCAGATAAGCAGTAGAGGCAGAGCTGGTGCTCAGGTATGCAGTAGAGGTAGAGGTGGTGCTCAGATAAGCAGTAGAGGCACAGCTGGTGCTCAGGTATGCAGTAGAGGTAGAGCTGGTGCTCAGGTAAGCAGTAGAGGTGGAGCTGGTGCTCAGGTAAGCAGTAGAGATAGAGCTGGTGCTCAGGTAAGCAGTAGAGATAGAGCTGGTGCTCAGGTAAGCAGTAGAGGGAGAGCTGGTGCTCAGGTATGCAGTAGAGGTAGAGGTGGTGCTCAGGTAAGCAGTAGAGGCAGAGCTGGTGCTCAGGTATGCAGTAGAGGTAGAGCTGGTGCTCAGGTAAGCAGTAGAGGTAGAGCTGGTGCTCAGGTATGCAGCAGAGATAGAGCTGGTGCTCAGGTAAGAAGTAGAGATAGAGCTGGTGCTCAGGTAAGCAGTAGAGGCAGAGCTGGTGCTCAGGTAAGCAGTAGAGGTAGAGCTGGTGCTCAGGTAAGCAGTAGAGGGAGAGCTGGTGCTCAGGTAAGCAGTAGAGATAGAGCTGGTGCTCAGGTAAGCAGTAGAGATAGAGCTGGTGCTCAGGTAAGCAGTAGAGGGAGAGCTGGTGCTCAGGTATGCAGTAGAGGTAGAGGTGGTGCTCAGGTAAGCAGTAGAGGCAGAGCTGGTGCTCAGGTATGCAGTAGAGGTAGAGCTGGTGCTCAGGTAAGCAGTAGAGGTAGAGCTGGTGCTCAGGTATGCAGCAGAGATAGAGCTGGTGCTCAGGTAAGAAGTAGAGATAGAGCTGGTGCTCAGGTAAGCAGTAGAGGCAGAGCTGGTGCTCAGGTAAGCAGTAGAGGTAGAGCTGGTGCTCAGGTAAGCAGTAGAGGTGGAGCTGGTGCTCAGGTAAGCAGTAGAGGCAGAGCTGGTGCTCAGGTAAGCAGTAGAGATAGAGCTGGTGCTCAGGTAAGCAGTAGAGATAGCGCTGGTGCTCAGGTAAGCAGTAGAGATAGAGCTGGTGCTCAGGTAAGCAGTAGAGGCAGAGCTGGTGCTCAGGTAAGCAGTAGAGATAGAGCTGGTGCTCAGGTAAGCAGTAGAGGTGGAGGCAGAGTTGGTGGCCCTGTTACGCAGGGGGTTTTATTGAGGCGGTTAGTGGAGGTCAGAGGTGAAGCAGTACCTCTGAAAGTGTGACCTCCCCTGTGAGGTCAGAGGTCAGCAGGAGAGAGGAGGTCCTCTGCTGGGGGCGGGGGTCAGGGTGTGTAATTGGGAGAGTGTGTCGGGTGGGGGCTCTCTGCTGGGGGCGGGGATCTGGGTGTGTAATTGGGAGAGTGTGTCGGGTGGGGGCTCTCTGCTGGGGGCGGGGATCTGGGTGTGTAATTGGGAGAGTGTGTCGGGTGGGGGCTCTCTGCTGGGGGCGGGGATCTGGGTGTGTAATTGGGAGAGTGTGTCGGGTGGGGGCTCTCTGCTGGGGGCGGGGGTCAGGGTGTATAATTGGGAGAGTGTGTCGGGTGGCAGCTTAGGCTTGTTGGCCCTGCCTGGTTAACTGTGATCAGCAGGTCCTGACAGGCTGACAGGCGCAGGACTACCACCCACACGCTCACACTAACCACAGCATGACCACACATTAACCACAGCATGACCGCACACACTAACTACAGCATGACCACACACATTAACCACAGCATGACCACACACACTAACCACAGCATGACCACACACACATTAACCACAGCATGACCACACACATTAACCACAGCATGACCGCACACACACTAACCACAGCATGACCGCACACACACTAACCTCAGCATGACCGCACACACACTAACCACATCATGACCACACACACATTAACCACAGCATGACCGCACACACACTAACCACAGCATGACCGCACACACACTAACCACAGCATGACCGCACACACACTAACCTCAGCATGACCGCACACACTAACTACAGCATGACCACACACACACTAACCTCAGCATGACCACACACACTAACCACAGCATGACCACACACACACTAACCACAGCATGACCACACACACACTAACCACATCATGACCGTACACACTAACTACAGCATGACCACACACACACTAACCACATCATGACCGCACACACTAACCACAGCATGACCACACACTAACCACAGCATGACCGCACACACACTAACCGCAGCATGACCGCACACACACTAAACACAGCATGACCGCACACACACTAACCACATCATGACCACACACACATTAACCACAGCATGACTGCACACCCACTAACCACATCATGACCGCACACCCACTAACCACAGCATGACCGCACACAAACCACAGCATGACCGCACACACACTAACCACAGCATGACTGCACACACACTAACCACATCATGACCACACACACATTAACCACAGCATGACTGCACACCCACTAACCACATCATGACCGCACACACACTAACCACAGTGTGACCGCACACACACTAACTGCATCATGACCGCACACACACCAACCACAGCATGACCGCACACACACTAACCACAGCATGACCGCACACACTAAACACAGCATGACCGCACACACACTAACCACGGCATGACCGCACACACACTAACCACAGCATGACCCCACACACTAACCACAGCATGACCGCACACACACTAACCACATCATGACCGCACACACTAACTACAGCATGACCACACACACACTAACCACATCATGACCGCACACACTAACCACAGCATGACCACACACTAACCACAGCATGACCACACACACACTAACCGCAGCATGACCGCACACACACTAAACACAGCATGACCGCACACAAACCACAGCATGACCGCTCACACACTAACCACAGCATGACTGCACACACACTAACCACAGCATGACCACACACACATTAACCACAGCATGACTGCACACCCACTAACCACATCATGACCGCACACACACTAACCACAGTGTGACCGCACACACACTAACTGCATCATGACCGCACACACACCAACCACAGCATGACCGCACACACACTAACCACATCATGACCGCACACACTAACTACAGCATGACCGCACACACTAACCACAGCATGACCGCACACACACCAACCACAGCATGACCGCACACACTAAACACAGCATGACCGCACACACACTAACTGCAGCATGACTGCACACACGCTAACCAAAGCATGACCGCACACACACTAACCACAGCATGACCGCTCACACACTAACCACAGCATGACTGCACACACACTAACCGCAGCATGACCGCACACACACTAACCACAGCCTGACCGCACACACACTAACCACAGCATGACCGCACACACACTAACCACAGCATGACCGCACACACACTAACCACAGCATGACCGCACACACACTAACCACAGTGTGATCTCAACTGCTCTGCTTTTCAAGGCTCAGCTCACATTTAAGCCATGCAGGGGTCTCCTTTTTTCCAACACCCCACACCGTTTTTCCACACGCTGCCAAAATATAGAGCAAATATACCATGTCTATTTATGCTTTGGATAAAAGCGTCTGCCAAATAAATGTAATGTAATATAATGTAATGTAAATTCAATGCTTCACAATGATAATCCAATTCCCATTTCAGATCAATAGAGCAGAACTGACTAGGATAGAAGACATTTCTTGTACATGTGCATGTGAGGGAGAGTTTTAAACGTACAGCAGATTCACTGCCTGAGCTAGTCCATGTTAAACCAGTCAGAGAAACAGCTGTTTCCACAGCAACCTGGAATTCTCCAATCAAAATCTACATTAACCTAAATGCAATGTGGTGAAGGTGTTTGCTCTTGGGCCAAATGGAGGGAATGTGTATTAACAGAGAGCCGGTCTGTGACACAGAGAGCCGGTCTGTGGGACAGAGAGCCGGTCTGTGAGACAGAGAGCCGGTCTGTGGCACAGAGAGCCGGTCTGTGGCACAGAGAGCCAGTCTGTGGGACAGAGAGCCGGTCTGTGAGACAGAGAGCCGGTCTGTGGCACAGAGAGCCGGTCTGTGACACAGAGAGCCGGTCTGTGACACAGAGAGCCGGTCTGTGGCACAGAGAGCCGGTCTGTGAGACAGAGAGCCGGTCTGTGAGACAGAAAGCCGGTCTGTGAGACAGATAGCCGGTCTGTGAGACAGAGAGCCGGTCTGTGGCACAGAGAGCCGGTCTGTGAGACAGAGAGCCGGTCTGTGACACAGAGAGCCTGTCTGTGGCACAGAGAGCCGATCTGTGAGACAGAGAGCCGGTCTGTGAGACAGATAGCCGGTCTGTGAGACAGAGAGCCGGTCTGTGGGACAGAGAGCTGGTCTGTGGCACAGAGAGCCGGTCTGTGAGACAGAGAGCCGGTCTGTGGGACAGAGAGCCGGTCTGTTGGACAGAGAGCCGGTCTGTGAGACAGAGAGCCGGTCTGTGGCACAGAGAGCCGGTCTGTGGCACAGAGAGCCGGCCTGTGGGACAGAGAGCCGGTCTGTGGCACAGAGATCCGGTCTGTGGGACAGAGAGCCGGTCTGTGGGACAGAGAGCCGGTCTGTGGGACAGAGAGCCGGTCTGTGGCACAGAGAGCCGGTCTGTGAGACAGAGAGCCGGTCTGTGGCACAGAGAGCCGGTCTGTGAGACAGAGAGCCGGTCTGTGGCACAGAGAGCCGGTCTGTGGCACAGAGAGCCGGCCTGTGGGACAGAGAGCCGGTCTGTGGCACAGAGAGCCGGTCTGTGGGACAGAGAGCCGGTCTGTGAGACAGAGAGCCGGTCTGTGGCACAGAGAGCCGGTCTGTGGGACAGAGAGCCGGTCTGTGAGACAGAGAGCCGGTCTGTGGGACAGAGAGCCGGTCTGTGAGACAGAGAGCCGGTCTGTGAGTGAGCGAACAAGCGAGCGGCGGCCATTCTGGCTCTGCCGAACAACGACCGGCCGCTAGATGCTAAAACCATATTGTGTTACATGTTCATATGGAATACCTATTACCTACACGTTCAATGAAAAAAGTATAAAATAATATCGGGGTGAACCCGACGTGGCTGTGAAAGAATCGCTGGCTCAATGCATGGGAATAAGCTAATGCACCAATGGCTACATGCCCGGGAAGACTTTTTTTTCCATATGGATAAGCTTTTTAAAAACGTGTGTAATGAGCTGAATGTATGAGCAAGGGTTACTTTCCTTTCGTTGGACTGAAGCAGGCAGAACAGTGTAGAGGAGACCATGTACAGTAAAGGGTATGCGTGTTAAATCACTGGATTTCTCCAAGAACATTAAAATAAAAATACAAACATTTTAACACAGACTTGTCATAAATGCATGGGTGGGTCCCAACCCCACGCAGACTTCATTGCAGGCGAAAGGGCGCTTGGTTAGTTCAGTGTTGAGTCTTGCACAGGGGAAAGGGCACTTGGTTAGTTCAGTGTTGAGTCCTGCACAGGCAAAAGGGAGCTTGGTTAGTTCAGTGTTGAGTCTTGCACAGGGGAAAGGGCACTTGGTTAGTTCAGTGTTGAGTCTTGCACTGGCAAAAGGGAGCTTGGTTAGTTCAGTGTTGAGTCTTGCACAGGGGAAAGGGCACTTGGTTAGTTCAGTGTTGAGTCTTGCACAGGGGAAAGGGCACTGGGTTAGTTCAGTGTTGAGTCTTGCACAGGCAAAAGGGAGCTTGGTTAGTTCAGTGTTGAGGCTTGCACAGGCAAAAGGGCGCTTGGTTAGTTCAGTGTTGAGTCTTGCACAGGGGAAAGGGCACTGGGTTAGTTCAGTGTTGAGTCTTGCACAGGCAAAAGGGTGCTCGGTTAGTTCAGTGTTGAGTCTTGCACAGGCAAAAGGGAGCTTGGTTAATTTAGTGTTGAGTCTTACACAGGCGAAAGGGCGCTTGGTTATTTCAGTGTTGAGTCTTACACAGGGGAAAGGGCAGTTCAGTGTTGAGTCTTGCACAGGGAAAAGGGCAGTTCAGTGTTGAGTCTTGCACAGGGGAAAGGGCAGTTCAGTGTTGAGTCTTGCACAGGCGAAAGGGCGCTTGGTTATTTCAGTGTTGAGTCTTGCACAGGGGAAAGGGCAGTTCAGTGTTGAGTCTTGCACTGTGTGTGGTGTTGGGATGAGGGCTCTCTAACAGATGGCCGGGATATAAAGGAGAGTGCGATGGCTGGTCAAACAGAATGACCTCGCCTGCAGGGGTAGCACCACATTTGGAAAAGCATTTGCATTCGCTGATTGAAACCTCAACACATTGCACAGTTTGACCATAATGGCCAAAAGTCTTTCTTTCACTGGTGAAAAACACATTCCAAACTCTGAACGATTCTTTTCATTGACTACATGTTGCTGTGTTTTAGCTTTTATCACGAATATAACCCAAAAGGCTCGTATAATAAATAGTTTATTACAACTGCAGTTTTCCCATTGGATGCAAAATTTAAGCCCAAGATTTTTATATTGCTTCGGAATTCTTACAATATACATGCAGTATAACTACCTGATTTGATATATATAGTCATTTGTGAAATTAATCAAATATAACAAATAGGTATTCTCACTATTTCAATTATGAATTCTTTTTCCATGTGATTGACTGATGTTTGTTCAGCAGTGTTTCTAAAAGAAATAGCACTTGACGTGATGCACATTTCAAAAATGTAATACAGTCGTTTACCATAGTTGGCACAAGCTAATGTGTTATGGCTTTGATTGACTTACTGATCCTTTTCGGTTATAGCTGTCGAAAAAATAATTTGGCAAATTAGTTTCAGTTTCATTTGTAATGAGTAAATATAAGCAAAGCATTTAGTGGCTGCATAGATTGTGACACTCTTTCACACTGGCTCCTGTCGTGGCTGCAGGTCCGATAGCTGAATGCTATCTCCTCATCGGTAACTGACACACGACACTCCCGTCAGCTTCCTTATCATGTGTTCCCAGCCCTCCCGCCAATTAGCATGTCCCTCGCTCCCTGCAGCTCCTGCTGTTTGTGTGCATTTGAGTGACACCTGTCAGTCAAACGCAGCCGCTCTGAAAAGAGACCCTCGGGTCCAAAAACAAAGCCTTGCTCTTATTGTTCCCCTGCTTTGGTACTCAAATGAGTTTTCCTCTGGGACACCAAGAGCTCTCACCTCACAGTACAGTACAGTACTGTAGCTGAGTGTGTGAGTTTACCCCTCACAGTACAGTACTGTAGCTGAGTGTGTGAGTTTACTCCTCATCTGTGCTGGGCTGGGGCTGGGGTCTGTGCTGGGCTGGGGCTGGTGTCTGTGTTGGGCTGGGGTCTGTGCTGGGCTGGGGCTGGGGTTGGGGTCTGTGCTGGGCTGGGGTTGGGGTTTGTGCTGGGCTGGGGTTGGGGTCGGTGCTGGGCTGGGGTTGGGGTTTGTGCTGGGCTGAGGCTGGTGTCTGTGTTGGGCTGGGGTCTGTGCTGGGCTGGGGCTGGGGCTGGGGTCTGGGCTGGGGTTGGGGTCTGTGCTGGGCTGAGGCTGGGGTCTGTGCTGGGCTGGGGTTGGGGTCTGTGCTGGGCTGGGGCTGGGGTCTGTGCTGGGTTGGGGTCTGTGCTGGGGTCTGTGCTGGGCTGGGGCTGAGGCTGGGTTGGGGTCTGTGCTGGGCTGGGGTTGGGGTCTGTTCTGGGGTCTGTGCTGGGCTGGGGTTGGGGCCTGTGCTGGGCTGGGGCTGAGGTCTGTGCTGGGGTCTGTGCTGCGGCTGGGGTCTGTGCTGGGGTTGGGGTCTGTGCTGGGGTCTGTGCTGGGGTCTGCTCTGAGTCTGTCCCTCTGAAAGTCAGGCCTTCTGGAAGAGTGATCAGGCCCCTGAGACCAGCGACAGGTAGCCCACACCCCAGGGCCAGGCACAGGGCCTGCCCTGCCCTGCTCTTAACCCTGCTGCACCAACATCCATCACAGCCACTCTGGGGGTCCCCTGGAAGCCCTCCCCCATTTCACCCCCACCCCCCTCTCTTTCCCCCTTTTCCTCGCTCCCTCCCTTTCTCTCTCCCCCTTACTCTCTCCCTCTATCTCTCTCTCTCTCCCTATCTCTCCCCCTCACTCTCTCTCTCTCCCCCTGCTCTCTCTCTCCCTCTCCCCCCTGCTCTCTCTCCCTCTCCCCCTCTCTCTCTCTGTCCCTCTCCCCCCGGCATTCTCTCTCCCCCTCTCTCTCTCTGTCCCTCTCTCCCTCTCCCCCCTGCTCTCTCTCTCTCCTTCTCCCCCTCTCTCTCTCTGTCCCTCTCCGCCCTGCACTCTCTCTCTCCCTCTCTCTTTCTCCCCCCCCCCACTCTCTCTCTCTCCTTCACCAATAGGAGTTCATACCACACCGGGCCCCATAAAGCCAGGTATAATGCCTGCAGCACGCAAACACAGCTTAACGTGTTTGGCAAAGACTAGGATCACAGGACTTGGACAAACAAAGAATGAGAGAGGCTCAGTCAGAGCACATAAAAGGTGAAACAGTTCGTTTGTGATTACACATAATCTTTCTCACCTGGGAATAATGAGCTGTAATTTGTTTCTTGGCTGATTTGCACATGACAGAAGTAAAAGACATGATGCATTTTTACACACTGCGTGCACACAGTCTAAATTATACGGTTCATTCGCTAAAGGTATGATTGTGATCATGTTATGACCTCACTTTATATTCCTGTCGTCGATGTTTGGAGAAAGGTGTTCATGTCACTACCACACGCACAAGGCTGCATACAGTCTGTGACACACACAGCTGGGTAACTGACCCTGATAACGCCCATGATAATGCCCATGATCATGCCCATGATAATGCCCATGATAATGCCCATGATAATGCCCCTGATAATGCCCATGATAATGCCCATGATAATGTCTATCAGCACTCGAGCAAGATTCAGCACAGGGTACCCCTACCTCAGTGCTACAAAGACAGACAGCACTAAACCAGCCTGCTAATGCTTGATGTCTGACATTTTAGATGTTCATCATTTCAAATATATTCCCTTCTGCTGTTGGATAAAAACACAGGTCATTAAAGGATACTGGCAGTCACAGAGGAATAATACTTCGACAATCTTGCTAACCGCTTTGTCCACAGGTAAAGATCCTGTGCCACAGAGACACCTGGATGAAAATGAAATCGATAAGAAGACACTGTGCAGGAGAGCCTTCTCGCTGCGTGAGTGTGTCTGACGCACACACGCACACACACACACACTCACACACACGCACTCACACACACACACACTCACTCACACACACACACTCACACACGCACGCACACACGCACACACACACACGCACTCACACACACACACACTCACTCACACACACACACTCACACACGCACACACTCACTCACATGCACATGCGCGCGCACACACACACACACTCACTCACACATACTCACTCACACACACACACTCACACACGCACACACACACACACTCACTCACACACACACTCACTCACTCACACACACTCACACACACACACGCACACACACACACACACAATCACACACACACACACGCACAGACACAGACACACACACACACACACACACACACATCCTGGGCTCCTGCACTCCTGGCCTGCATGCCTTCAGTGCTGTGGGTTGAAAAGAAATCCCAATTCCCATGTTAGTCATCCCGGACAGGTTAGGAGTGCGGCAGCGGGGAGGGGCTTTTTCGGGGTTAATGGGGAGCGCGGCTCAGCCCAGGGCTATGTGGAAGTGCTCGGCCATGGAGCATGACTGTTGACTTTTCAATGGGCCATTAATACGGGACTACTTCAACACAAAACAAAGCCTGCACATCAAAAAGGGCGAGGAGGGAGAAGGAGAAGAAAAAAAAGCTCGCTTCAAAAGAATGCAACTCTGTAAGGAGAGGAAGAGGTAGCATATGTGTGGGCTGTGTTTATTTTTGAGATAGCCTGAAGAACATCCCAAGAAACCAAAAAAAACGTGTATTATACCCCCCTTACCCCCACACCCCCTCACCCCAAGCCCCACACCCGCTCACCTCAAGCCCCACCCCCCACTGGCCCTTCTTTAGTTACAGTTGTCATAAAAGCCAAAGAACCAACCGGAAACATTCCCTGTATGTGGTTCCATTTCATTTACCAACTATTTTGAGCTGCATCGTATGCACCAATGTTGTAGTTAACCTACGTAGCCAGTCCTATAACATGCAAGGTGCATATTCTGGTGGGAATTAACAGCTTTTTAAAGAGCAACTGAAAAGTATGAACTGTAATGTTACTTGGGCCTTGTATTCCAATGTGTTAATAAGGTATATATTCGTTAGGTTTTAAAAGGTACACACATTCCATGTCATTGTGTATTATTTGTGGTATTCACAGACTTGCATCATTAAAATGACCTGTCTGTAAAGCATCCATCCACACAACAAACTGTGTTGAATCATTTTACTTTTTGAATCACGTTCCTTATTTTCCCCCCGTTTTAAGGGACTGTTCCGTAAATGAAGTGGAGTAAGTAAGACAATATACCCCAAAGGGAATTGTTACCAATGTAACAATAGCAGAACGTTTATAACGTCACCATGAAGGCTGCTAAGTCTTCATGCGCTATTTCGGATGTATGCTTCTCACCGCACTTTGGCATAGTTCTCCAAGATTTAGATTATCTACATTAGCTATGAAGAGTGCCCCCTCGCGGAAAAATTCTATTACTGCCTGAAATTGAAACGTCTGTGGGTCCAAAAACGCTGATGATGCGGGAGTAAAGAAAAAAATGTTCCACAAATACAGCCTGCTAGTTATCATAATGTATAGCATTGTTTTACTGATTAAATTTATGAAGTCAATACAGAATATTTTAACGGTTTAAAACGCAGGTGTACAATATCAGGTAGGGAAACGATATGAATTCGAATTGTCAAAGGAAAGTATTATTCGTGAAGATTTCTGCAAATAAATTCAAATAAATAAATAGAATTCAAATAAATTAAAAATTAAAAATTAAGGAACACGATTCATTTAAAACGTGAATTAGACCCAACTATTGGATGTTTTGGAAATAATTTAAGAATGTTTTCATTATGTTTAAATAAATTGCCAATAGGCCACTATGCATCGTGTGTATGTGGCAGAGGCGTGACGGGGCGAACAGAATTGGAATGAAGTGTGAAGTGCAGTATGTGTCCGTTAAATGTGTATCTGTGGCGCTGAACCGAGTTTGATTGATCCTGGCAATACGTGCTCTGAGAACAGTATTCTGCCGCGTATATAAGTAGATGCCGGGCGTTGACCTAAAAATAATTCGGTCGGCTATTTAGCTAATGAGAAGGATACCAGCATAAAGGTCTCAACATGTCGAGACTTTCAGCTAATTAATGGGGCACAATCAACAGAAAATACAGTCCACTGTGCCTGTATTCAAAGAGTCAAATGTTAGTGTGTGTAGTGTGTGGGGTCTCGCTATGTTTAAACGTCCAGTTAGACACTGGTTAATCAATAGAAAGGAGTTGTTTAATTAATAAAAGTTATTATTTGCACTGGAAAAAGTCAGGCTTATGGTAGTAGGACTCCGACTGTTCCGGGGACTATTTACTACGTATTTGGATAATTTCAGGTTCATGGTGAAATAAAATGGCTACACCTGCAGTAGGCCTGTTATATGTTAAGACTTAACAGGCACAGGCAAACGTGAAATAATGAAAAAGATTTGCCTGTTGCATTGAGGGTGGAACTGTAGCAGTTTAACTTATGTTGTGTCTATTTCGATTTACACAATAGACTAACGATGTTGAATCAACTTCCAACCAATAAAGACCTGGTGATTTGACACAGTATTCGGCAACACCAATCTAATTCCGCTTTTCCGAGGAACATTTCTTACAAACGCAGACTCGGTCATTTTTACCTCCTTGCCGTTCCCGAAAGTCTTTCACATAAAAAACGGGACGCAGATGATGATGTTTCACTCGCTCTAGATCCGGTTGTGTCAGATTGTTTGTGCTCTCACATGGATTAATTCCAATTACCTTACAAAAACGCGTAACCCATCCTGGGAGAGCTCGCTGGTTGCAGAAATAACCCGAATGTAGGTATTAAATCTACTGTAGGTTAATAATGGATCTATTAATCCTATAAATCATTTTAACATAACAGACAATATTTTAAATCTGTGCATTCTACCCACTAAATTATGGTCGCTTCTGAATAAAGTCACATAAAATAAGTGTTCTTTAGCATGGCAAGTAAAAGGTTATTTTCCACCTATGAAAAATGTACCTGTTTAAATTCCATGACATCTTTAAATGAACAAAAGTAAAGTCATCGAGACATTGAAAATGCACAGTCTATGCTTTTCAAAACCTTAACTCACGGGAAAACTTAAACAGGTGAAAAAACATCCAAATGTGGAAAAACTGCATGAAAACTGGCAAGGCTAGTTTGAGGATGAAGAAAATGCGAAGGAATTGCCTTTGACACTGAATGTGTCTGTTGAAGAATAACATATTTTATATGTTTGCTACAAAATCTCAAGATGACAGTGTAACTTCATCTAAAAGTTCACTGGGCAACAACATATATTTATCATTGGTTTGCACTTGAGAAACATAACTTTCGTTCATAAAACAATTGCGGCCCAGATTAGTTAATTGTAGGTTTCAGTTTAGAGGACTGCGCCGCCATGTGGTCGATACATTGAGCCTAAGTTCATATGCAAACTGGCATTGCGGTTAATGTACCAAAGGACTAAATAAATAAATAAATAAATAAATAAATAACACTGTCTGACTATATAGGCTAGGCTGTTTCGTCTACCCGTGTTAAAGCAAGCATGGATTTTTCAGATATTATGCGAATGAAAAATGCATTTCATTTTATTTCTTTTATTGGCCTACTTATATTAATTTGAATGGACTCCGCTTCTTTATGAATATGCCACTTGTAAGAATAAAACTGGGAGGAAGATAGGCCTACTGTTTCAAGTGAGTTTGTCTATTTTGGCGGAACGCGTGTAGATGACTGTAAGTCTACTCGTTAAATGAAATTAAAAAATAAAAATAAAAAGCATTTGGCATTGTGCATTCTCAAATTTAGCTGAAACTTTAGTGACCGAGATTATAGACAATCATTAAAGAGAAGAGAACGAGGCGAGAAAGGCCGATTTAAGCAGAGGCCAATGTGTCATTCTTGGGTGGGCAAAGACAAGAGGGAGTTGTTTTAAAGTCGCTAATCGTCTGTAATCCTTTTAATATGTCTGGCACTTTTCGTCACCAATACACAAATCTGATATTTCCAAGGCGCGTAGAGCATTTACAGGCTCGCGCCCCTGTATACGAATTGGTAACACAATTCAATTTATTTTTACGTGTTTTTGGGAAATGCTCTGAATGAAATTAAAACATGTCTGAAACTCGTTAATGTCGAAATGGTGCTCAGATGGACGTCCAAAACAATTTATTGATCACTTGTATTAAATTGCATTCCGAGTGTTGCTATTATTGAGGAGCTGAACAGGAAGACAATATTTTATCCCCCCCTTCGACTCTCAGAGCCAGTTATATAACAAAACATCCTTAGGACAGATGTAGTCATTTCTGTGCATTAGCTTTTACCGTGTGATCACACATAGCGTACAGCCTCTTCTTACTTCGTTTTATAAAGAAGCGTCATTGCGTTTCGGGTTAGCCCCTCCTGTTTTCCCGCTAGTGTTTACTTTTTCCCCAGGTGGAGGTATATATCAAATGGGCAGGGGGGTGTCTTTTGTTCTGAAGAAAAGGGGGCTTGTTCCTTGAGGAACATCCTACCATTTTAACCAGGGGTACAAACGTGAACAGGGGGTTGGCATTGGAGACGGGCAATGCGAGTAGAGGGCGGACAGGGGAAAGAAGTCAGTCTCGCGCCACAGCTCACCGAAGCAACATCACCCCATGGCTATTACCGCACGCGATGCAGAACTCTACGCCTTCTGACCGACTTTAAGGGGATCCACTGAGTCCAGACTAATTTATCATTAGGAGCCCAGAAGTCAGCTTCAAAGGATGCTTCTCTCGTGGGAACCATATATTCTGGCAATCAAATGCGTGCATTAATATAGATGTATTTACAGTAATCTGTCTACAACTATCACTGTGGACGTGGGAGTATTTCTGTTTCTTTGCCGACGTCTCATTTTCTTTAACAAAAATACAATAGTCTAGGTTTAAAATGTGCGCATCGTTATTGTCCTGGGTCCGCTTCAATGTATTTTATTTAAAAGTAGCCGATTATTGAGGGAAGCCGAACTGACACTTGCTCTCAAGAAGAATAGTTGCATTTTTATGTCATCACACGATTCGCCCGGTTGGTCGAGAGGACTTATAACATCGAGTGATCCTCGTCACACGACGGACTTATTTTGCCTGTGCTGATAGCATTCTTTAAATATATGGGCACATCAGCGTTTCCGTCTTTCTATTTAAATTCTGACTTTTCATTTGGGATTTAAAAGATTTTTTTTCTGATGTAAGAAGGGACGATGAATCAAATGAGTTGAACACCTCTCGTTCCCACAACTGAATTTTAAAGAATTCCCTGCATTGGTACAGTAGCCTAAAGCTGCAAAGGGTTACTCAAACTGACAGAAGGACATTTACCACTATCAAAATGAGGCTGATTCCATCAAGACTGAGCTATCTGTAAGTGCATTTCCCGGAAACTTCAACCTTGTTATATTTAAGTAGACCTTTACATTTTTTATTTAAAATTTTTAATAATAACCGAATTCCGTTTTTTTTCAGGTTCCTCCACTTCTTTGCTTTTTGCTACTATGCTCAGGTATGTCATTTTCCTTGCTCTAAAATGCTTTCCAGCGATTAAATTGAAACTCATTTTCTCATAAAAATGGCGCAGGCTACTAATAGCAATATGTCTATATGCGAATGCATTTTTAATAACGTTTCAACAAAACAATACACAATTTGTTATGTACGCAATTAAGTGATGGTTGGACAGCACCAACAAATAGCAGCACAGACCCGTTTACCTTGCAACCGTCACAGATTATTAACTGGCTAAATCGAAAATGACTTAGAATATGGTTATGGCCTATGACTGAAACCAGAAAAAGAATCATTAAAGTATATACAACCGGGAGAATGGGAGAGGTGATAAATCATTCAGTTTGGGTATAGCATCGTTACCCGACGGACATCACGCTGAGTAAGGACAGCGCTCCGCCATATGCAGCGCTCGTCAGAAACTGGCAGGTATATTTTGAACATATTGCCCCGTGCCGAAGATGCTAGGGCAGAACCAGAGAGAAGTGTGCCGTAGACGAGTCTGTGAAGAATACGATGGGGGAATTCAACTGAAGACCAAGTTTTCAGTGATTCATCCCTAAGCTGTTTCAAAGAAGGCCTCCACGATGGGAAATTAAACTTTGTTGCAAAATTGTATTTATTTTAGATGCAGTGATTGCCCTCTTAAAACAATTAACACTCTTTCAATACTGCATGGACTACCACTCGCTTAAATTCCGCACTTCTTTGCTTATTCTTAGAAAATATGTAGCCGAGTATTTTTTTATTATTATCGTCGATATTAAAGTGGTGTTGTATTAACTGCAGTTACATTCTTATTGCAAAAACAAACCGTCTAAAGAACGAATCGAAATATGTTTTGCACTCATCCTATAAAATTGATCAACTTAAAGCAAAGACGGGCTTTTTCATTCAATTTTAAAGTCGTTCAATTCTGTGTACTATTGGATTTGTTCACGCGCCGTTGTATTTTGTGTTTATTGTATTAGCGACCAAGAAATAATGAATCAATTATTGCATTTATTGATTGTGTCATATTTAATTTCTGACAGGTAACCATTCAGTCCCCGCCTAATTTTACACAGCATGTGAGCGAGCAGAGTAGAGTCACGGACCGGGTGAGCCGCAGGTTAATTCGAACCTACCAGCTTTACAGCAGAACGAGCGGCAAGCACGTGCAAGTTCTTGGAAACAAGAAAATCAATGCCATGGCCGACGACGGAGATGTGCACGGTAATATTAGTGTATTTTCCTGTTTTTTTTTTTTCTTTTTTTGGGTGTTGGGGGGGGGGGGGCGCAGTTAAGTGTAGGCCTACTGTACAATAAAAGTGCTTTTGGGGTTGTGATTTTTGAGAGCCTAAGATATTTCATAAACTTCTGATTATCAACTTATTTTTCTATTTCTTAAGTAACTACTGATGTGTTAAATATTTATGAATTATAGTAAAATAATGCATAATGTTAGCTAGAGTTATTATAATTTTTTCAGTTCGTCTTTATTCCCTGTCGTCATCGGGCCTATGCGTCTGGTAAATAAAAATAGATTATTATCAAGGCCTTGATTGATCAGTGGTGATAGTCGTTACATGCCAACAACATGAAAATAATTAATTGTTTTTTTAATGAATTATAAAAAGTGTCAATTACTTTCGAAGTAGTCAAACAGCGAAAAAGTCTGGTGAATGATGAGTTCATATTAGCGGGAATACAGTTACACCCACAGTAGGCCTATACCACGCTTGTGTGCGGTGTGTATCTGTGCGCGCGTGTATGCGGGTTAGAGGGGGAGGGCGAGTTGTCAGCTGGTAAAGTTGAGAAGAGACTGCCGAGTGCAAAAAATGCAAAATGGATTCTAGATTGTTCTGAATGCGATTCTCCAGAGAGGCCCGCGTGTCTGGAAGAATCATTAGAACTCATCTTATACTTCAACCTCCTGAACATTTCCTGAATAACTTTCCCTCCTCCTCTGACCAGCGCGAGGACAAAAATGTCTATGTCTAAACAGTATTCCCACATTTTAGGTACACCTTTTCTTATTTAGTGTTATTTTGTCACTTAATCAACAGAATTATTTTTTTCAGTAAATCCAAGCCAAACAGAGAAAATGGCTTAATGGCAATGCATTTATTTTAATACTGGATTTGGAAGTAGCTACTCACGAGCTAGGAGTTTTCTATGAGTGATCGTTAGGATAAACCAATACGATTGACCTTCACAGCTTTTCAGCATCTTTGCCGTGTTCGCTGGCATTGCTTTTCTCAATAAATAGTGTTTTACTTTTAAACTAATATTTATGACGTCAGTTTAAATGCAATAGTGAAAGGAACAATGTCTTGGCTGCGGACATTTCGTGTAACCTAAACGACCGCTGTGATCAAGATATGTTTTATCCGAATCCTTCTGATGGCCTGAAAGACCAGGATACCTCCAGAGAAGGATGTGGATGTCACCACCATCTCCGCCACACAGCTTCATGAGAATTCTGCTATTTTTTAAAAATATAATAATTATACTTAGTAGTACCGCGGTTGAAGTTCGCACGCGCCAGGCCGGGACCCGCGGTCTGCGGCGGTTCCGTTGCGTTCGCGCCACCTGAGGGACTCGCGCTGACAGCAGGCCAGAGACACAGGCCGCGACTCAGCTGTCACTCAGCGTTTGCGGCCGGGCTCCTCACCAGCGAGTCATCCGAGCCCCCCGTCTGTCGGAGCCGTCACTTTCCCCAAACGCTGCGCGTGAGGGCCGGAATCCCGCCGGCAGGACTCTTTTCTGCCAGAACCCTAAAAGCAACATCAGAAGGCGATGGCGTTTTAATTCGATAATGTACAGTGTCGTCCTGAAGGCTGCTCGAGGCTTCAAATGCGCGTAATGCTTGGATGCGTTTTCAAACTGTTCTTCGCCAAGAGTGAAGTTAAGTGAAAACTGATAGGATATTTGGATGGTTTTGGCCTCATCTGGAGTGTAATTGAGTAATTCCTCATAAACCTCTCCCAACAAGGGCGTTTTATTTGTTGGCCGTGATGTCACCATAGGAAGAGGAGGAGAATGGAGGAATGTTCATTCAGGTTTTTTTTAATTCACTGAAATTATACATTTTGAAAACAAACAACGATGTCCGTTTTACATCTATCTGATCTCTGATGTCCTCTTTGTGTGTGAGTTGAATACAGAATTCAGAAATGTTTGATAGGCCTTTTGGGGTGCTGTCTTCATTATTTTTAAAGATTGCACGAGATGCACATTTTAATAAATTAACGTTGCACTAAACCTGAAGAATAGCCCCCACTTTTTTTGTGAGTGTGTGAATTTTTGCAGAATATTAAGTCAGAATTGACTGTTAAATAAATTAAGCATGTACAGTTTCCTGTGGAAATGACCATCGCCAGCCATGCTGATTTATCACAGTTGTTTAAAATGCTGTTTCCGTTTCTCCCCAGCCAAACTCATAGTGGAAACGGATACGTTTGGGAGCCGCGTCCGAATTAAAGGCGCAGAGACCGGATACTACATCTGCATGAACAAGAGGGGGAAACTGATCGGCAAGGTAAACATTGATTTGTTTTTAAATAATGAGTGCAGCTGTGTGTAGTTTCTTGACTTTTCATTGAAAATGGTTTGGGAAACAAACACTGGACATGTGGATGGTTCAGACAGCGAGAAATACTATGTAAAGCAACTAAACAGTAGTGAAATGTGAGCACTTCAATGGGTTTTATTATTATTATTATTATTATTATTATTATTATTATTATTATTATTATTATTAGCTACTACTAGTTGTAGTAATTGTAGTGTTTCATTTTCTGCTTAATTTCGGGAGGTGCAGTTATCACATAAGGGGGAAGAGCTAAAATAAACGAAAGTCTTGAATGCCCACGGACGACCTTCTTTGCTTGGCTTCATATGGCATTTGCATTCGACTGAGCTGAACCCGAGAGGACAATTCCAAAGAGCACAGTAATCCAAAATGACGTCAAGCGATATGTTAATACCTCATTACGGCGATACACGTGTGGGTCCATGTTAGCCGTCTCAGTAAGCTGTGTTTCCACGCCTTGCGTGTTTTAGGTTGGGGGGGGGGGGGGGGGGGGGGTTAGGGTGCTGGTGTGTGTGAGGCTGGGGGGGGGGGGGGTTAAGGTGTTGGTGTGTGTGAGGCTGGGCAGCCTTAGTGTGGGGGGGGTGGGGTTAGGGTGCTGGTGTGTGTGAGGCTGGGCAGCCTTAGCGTGGGGGGGGGGTGGGGTTAGGGTGCTGGTGTGTGTGAGGCTGGGCAGCCTTAGTGTGGGGGGGGTGGGGTTAGGGTGCTGGTGTGTGTGAGGCTGGGGAGCCTTAGCGTGTGGGGGGGGGGTTAGGGTGCTGGTGTGTGTGAGGCTGGGCAGCCTTAGCGTGGGGGGGGGGGGGTGGGGTTAGGGTGCTGGTGTGTGTGAGGCTGGGCAGCCTTAGTGTGGGGGGGGTGGGGTTAGGGTGCTGGTGTGTGTGAGGCTGGGCAGCCTTAGTGTGGGGGGGGTGGGGTTAGGGTGCTGGTGTGTGTGAGGCTGGGGGGGGGGGGGTTAGGGTGCTACTGTGTGTGAGGCCGGGCAGCCTTAGTGTGTGTGTGGGGGGGGGGGTTACGGTGCTACTGTGTGTGAGGCTGGGCAGCCTTAGTGTGTGTGTGTGTGGGGGGGGGGGGGGGGGGGGTTAGGGTGCTGGTGTGTGTGAGGCTGGGCAGTCTTAGTGTGTGTGGGGGGGGGGTTAGGGTGCTACTGTGTGTGAGGCTGGGCAGCCTTAGTGTGTGTGGGGGGGGGGGGGTTAGGGTGCTACTGTGTGTGAGGCTGGGCAGCCTTAGTGTGTGGGGGGGGGGGGGTTAGGGTGCTGGTGTGTGTGAGGCTGGGCAGCCTTAGTGTGTGGGGGGGGGGGGGTGTGAGGCTGGGCAGCCATAGTCGTGTTGGCCAGGCCATTCTTTCGTTCCAAGCGTGGATTTGAGCTCCGTCCTCGCTGTGCGGTGTAATAAGGCGGCAAGCTGGCCCCGCCCCCTCCTCCCTGCACCCCGCCAGGTGCGCCATCTGCCTGGGACCCTGATCTTATCCTATCTGACACCTCGGCTGCCCAGAACAGCCTGCGCGGCCGGCCCCCGCTTCAGGCGCACGTTCGCTCCGCTTGCGTTTCTAACGGCGCGGTTTTGTCGCTAAGCGGCCTGGGACGCGTTCGCGCCCGCGCCTCGGCTCCGTCCGGCGGCCGGGGGAGCGGGAGAGCTCGCGGCCAGACCGCCGCCCGTCCCCTCCCCGCCCGTCCCCTCCCCTCCTGCTAAAATGGCCGCCCTCCTGAACCCGCAGGGTCCAGATCGCACCCCGTATGTGATGACGTCCGCTGCGTCGAAGCACCGCGCCGAAGAGATGGGTATTTGTCAACGTAAAGCTCACTCTGGCTGCAAACCGTCGCATACAAAAACACGGAAGCTTCCGGATTCGACACAGACGCGTTTCTGTCGCTGTAGCCGGCATTGCCCCGTGAAGACGGGTTGGTGACTGCACAATGCGAATTGCCGAAATATTTGCGGACTGAGCTCATGCCTTCGTGGAGAATACGCCGATACTCGGGCCCTGTCCCCCTGGCAATTGTATCTTCCAACAGCCTTCTGCTTTTTTACACGGGCAGCCAGTCCAGGGTTCTGAGAGATTCCACGCATTTTGCATTTTCTTCAGTACGTACACTGTAGCGTTACATAAGCGCAGGTAAAGAAATACGGGCATCAAAAATATTTTATTTTTCATTACTTCCGAGATTGTTGACCCAGCGCAGCTCCTTGCTGGAAGGGAAGATTTATTTGTGAGGATGGATTTGCATCTTGTGTTTGCTGAAGGGAAAAATGCAGGCATTTCCCTCGGTCTTGATCTCTGAACATAATGCGTTTAGCACATGCTCCACGCTTACAGGCAACGTTGCTTTTGCTAAACCACGCCTGCCAGTTCGCAGGGTTTCTCCTGTTGAATGCGATATTTTCCATCAATGCATTTTAACCTTGCCCCATAGATCAGGACTGGGCAAGGAAGCTCACACGTGTATCTGGATTTCACTTGCTATTAATGATTTAATTAGCACATTTATGAGATTTGTAATTTTAGCTTCATTTACTGACGAGCCCATGAACCACAGCTGATAACTGCTCTTGCATCCCTGTATAAAATGTTTACTGTGATGTAGTGCATTGGCACGGGCCTAGAGCTAATTAGCCCGTTGTTCTAGAGGATAATTGTGGAAGTAAAAACCAGCGCACCCACGCTGGCCCCCCAGGAGTGTATTTTTCCAGCCCTGTCTCCAGACTAACGCTTATCCCCCCGCCCCCCCACAGAGAAACGGACAGGGGAAGGACTGCATCTTCACGGAGATCGTGCTGGAGAACAACTACACGGCGCTGCAGAACGCGCGGTACGAGGGCTGGTACATGGCCTTCACGCGCCGCGGAAGGCCCCGGAAGGGCTCCAAGACGCGGCAGCACCAGCGCGAGGTGCACTTCATGAAGCGGCTGCCCCGCGGCCAGCACGCCGCCGAGCACCGGCCCTTCGACTTCATCAACTACCCCTTCAACCGGAGGACTAAACGCACCCGCTACTCCGGGGAGCACTGAGCCTCGGCAGGAGCAACCGCCAACGGCAGACGCTAACGCTAACGCCAGAGCAGACGCTAACACTAATGCCGGACTCCTCACAGACTCCTTACATCTGGCAGCCGGGAGCAGACGCTAACGCTAACACCGGAGCAGACGCTAACGCCGGACTCCTCACAGACTCCTTACATCTGGCAGCCGGAGCAGACGCTAACGCTAACGCCCGACTCCTCACAGACTCCTTACACCTGGCAGCCGGGAACAGACGCTAACGCTAACGCCGGAGCAGACGCTAACACTAACGCCGGAGCAGACGCTAACGCCCGACTCCTCACGGACTCCTTACATCTGGCAGCTGGAGCAGACGCTAATGCTAACGCCAGACTCCTCACAGACTCCTTACATCTGGCAGCCGGGAGCAGACGCTAACGCCGGAGCAGACGCTAACGCTAATGCCCGACTCCTCGCAGACTCCTTACATCTGGCAGCCGGAGCAGACGCTAATGCTAACGCCGGAGCAGACGCTAGCGCTAACGCCCGACTCCTCACAGACTCCTTACATCTGGCAGCTGGGAGCAGACACTAACGCCGCAGTAGACGCTAACGTTAACGCCCGATTCCTCAAAGACTCCTTACATCGCTAACGCCCGACTCCTCACAGACTCGTTTTGTACTGAACAATAATATACCTAATATTTAGTTGTTTATAATTTTTTCAGAAAGAAAAACTACAAAAAAAAAACAAAAAAAAAACAAGAAATCTATTTTTGTACTCAAGGCTCTAAGTGATGACTTGTATAAAATGTTTTAGAAAGAGATGCACATGCTAGCATCAGACGTGAGAGCTGACGTGCAGTGGTGCGTGGACTTTGTAGTCTCTGTTTTGTTTGTTGATAGAGTATTTGCCACACCTCACATGCTGCTCAAGGAGACTGAACGAGCCTTCGAGATCGCACTGGAGACAGACAGCGCTGTGTAAATCTGTTTCAGATTCGCAAGGGGTACCTTTGCCATAGCGACAGGAAGCTAACAGTGCAGCCTCCCTGGTTTCTGGTGAAGTCTTCTCAACAGATGAGATTGTTGAAGCGAACACACAAACACAGCTTTAAATACCTTATTATGGCAGCTACTTTTTTGATAACCACCGGTTTCCTGCTGTTGATTTAACTGTAAATTTGAGGTGTAAATGCATTCTTTAACCAATAGGAAGCCCTTGGTTTTTGTTGCTTTTTGTCTGTTTTTTTATACATATATAAATATATTTTTATTCGAGGATATGTAAAATAATTTTAATGATGGAGATATTTATTTAAAAATGTGTAATAAATTTACATTAGGAGACCGAGATTTGCTTTACTGGTTTATTTGCAATTTAATGGCCCCCCTCATCATGTGGCAGAGCCTTTTTTCAACATACTAACACATTTGGTTTCCAATGTGTATGGATAAATGCACTGTGGATATGAATCATTTTGTTCATAAATTCTTCCATTTCTGGAGAAAATAATGAAATGTAGGAATAACTGGTTTTTTACTTCACTTTTACTTTTTTATTTTTTATATTTAATTCCAGCAGTGTACCAATATATTCCCCAGACTCCCCAATAAGGTTCCCAATATTTTAAAATGTTTTTTTTTAAAGTCTAACATGCTTCAAAGCTGCTCAGAAGTTTCTCATTTTAGTTTAATTTCAGTGAATAGTCAATATGGTGAATTGACAGTCATGTGAAATTAAATTTAAGTAAAAAAAAATATACTTAACATTATACATTAATACATTTTAATGACAAAAACATCTTACAGAAGACAAAAGACAAGAAAACATGCATTCAATAACACAAAACATATCCCAAAGGAAATTACAGCATTTCACTCGGTTTAATTGAGGTGCACAAATTTATATGATGAATGTCAGCTTTGCTTGAAAGTTTTTCAAAGATCCCTCACTTCAGAAATTACCCAGCATTGCTATGAGAGGGTCATATGAAAATGTACTAAATGTAACTCTACAGGGTCCTAGGTCCTGTACAAATGGGAAAGTACAGTTACAGAAAGTAAGGACGATGTAAGTAACTTCATAAACCTTTAGCAGTGGAGTGAATTCTTGAGCAGTCAATCAATCGAAGGCTGTTGATGGTGGACCGTCAGTGCAGGGACAGGGGGAGGAACAGCCACTAATCCCGGGGGGGGGGGGGGGTGGAGAGGGAGGGGGCTCTGATACCGGAGACGTTTCTAAAGACTCTACACTGGGAGCCACTGACTGGGAATCAGTCAACATTTGCCCTTAACTGTAACAAGCAAGGATTTTAGTTGTTACAGTTTGGGGAGTTCAGTTATCACTAAAGCTTACGGGAGTTAGTGAAGGAAAAGTGTAATGAGTCAAATTAAGGACAGGCATTGACTGAATACAGACTGTCTCCATGGTCAGAGTGGACACTGTATCTGCAGCACCGAACAGCAGAACAAGCATTAACATGGGCATCTGGCTGGACATGAACTACGCACATCTGAGCCACTGATACCAGATTTGATCAGAAATTAAACATTTAAAAACGCATTTATTCCTCTCTTCTCGCATTAGAAATATGAAGAGGAAAAAAAAAAACATTGAAAAAATGTGTTTTCTTTCCTCTTCCCTGACTCATAATTTCGGGTAATCACAGATGTGTACAGAACCCCCTTCCGAGAAAACTACACATGCGGGGGGGGGGTTCCCGTTAAACAGCCGCGTTAGATGGAGTCCCCGGCCAGGGTCCCAGGGGGACTCCTCCTAGGGGAGGGCAGCCATGTTTGGTTTATTCTTCAGCTAAAAATGCTGCCACTGCTTCTCAGCGGTCCTTGGTGTGCAAACGAAGGCAGGTGTTTTTCTTTAATCTCGGACCTTTAACACCCTGTAGCTTAATCTGATTGGAAAGGCTTTGTTGTTCCAGGGAGGGTAATGTGTTTGTGGACAGGTTCTGGATGAACTGTGGAGGCCAGCGCAAAGCGAACAGATCCAGGTCACCAGGGGCTCTAGGGAGCGAGGCTGGGGTCATGAATGGGACTGGTGCCAGCTACATTCAGATTCGCGCAAATCATGAAGCGTTTTCACAAGACACATTATGCAGTAAAACAGCACAGTAGGCATGTTTCTCAGTCCATATCTCGAACATTGCAAGCTTGAATCTCAGGTGTGACAATGTCATCGTTCTCCTGAGAAAGTCACCCAAGACTAATTTTATCAGTGATATTTACAACTGCATAAATTAACGATGCCTGAACTTAATATTGAATATAATTATAGTCAAAATAAATGACAGTCTCACTATCAAATGGATAAACTAATATTGCCAGGTCACATTTTAATGATAGGCTATAATATAATGTAATATAGTAATACTCCCTCAGCATCTGTGCCCGTACACACAGCAGTTTGCACATGCTCAGTACTCTCTGGGGCTGTGGCATAGCACTCATTATTACAGCTGCTAGAACACGCTGATCATGATAGAATTATTTGTTATTATCAAATGAGAATAGAACGAGAGCACCATTATGAAATGTCATATCATTTTGCGTTTTGGATTTGTTTGATCTGTCATAGCAAACATTTCATGAAGATTGCTATACTTTTTTTTTTTTTTTTTTTTTTACTGTCGACCATGTGGGCAGCCTCGTGATGTGCTGGTAGTCGACCCAGGGTCAGCCTATGGGGAAAGATGGCCGCCCAGCCCCAGGGTCAGCCAATAGGAAAAGATGGCCGCCCAGCCCCAGGGTCAGCCTATGGGAAAAGATGGCCGCCCAGCCCCAGGGTCAGCCTGTGGGGAAAGATGGCTGCCCAGCCTCAGGGTCAGCCTGTGGGAAAAGATGGCCAACCAGCCTCAGGGTCAGCCTGTGGGGAAAGATGGCTGCTCAGCCCCAGGGACAGTCTATGGGGAAAGATGGCTTCCCAGCCCCAGGGACAGTCTATGGGGAAAGATGGCTTCCCAGCCCCAGGGACAGCCTATGGGGAAAGATGGCTTCCTAGCCCCAGGGACAGTCTATGGGGAAAGATGGCTTCCCAGCCTCAGGGACAGTCTATGGGGAAAGATGGCTTCCTAGCCTCAGGGACAGTCTATGGGGAAAGATGGCTTCCTAGCCCCAGGGACAGTCTATGGGGAAAGATGGCTTCCCAGCCTCAGGGACAGTCTATGGGGAAAGATGGCTTCCCAGCCCCAGGGACAGTCTATGGGGAAAGATGGCTTCCTAGCCTCAGGGACAGTCTATGGGGAAAGATGGCTTCCTAGCCCCAGGGACAGTCTATGGGGAAAGATGGCTTCCCAGCCTCAGGGTCAGTCTATGGGGAAAGATGGCTGCCCAGCCCCAGGGACAGTCTATGGGGAAAGATGGCCGCCCAGCCCCAGGGTCAGTTTCTGTGAAAAGATGGCTGCCCAGCAGGAGTTTGTTGTGGCATTTCTGTGCAGCAACCTGGCACTGATCGTTTCCACGATTTGGCAGCTATCTTTTACATTATCTGATTCACTAAATCTGAGGGAGGTTTAACTCCTTCCTCACCTCTCTCATGCAGTTTAATCAGGCATGTAATGCACCATGCCATCGGTGCCTGGCTTTTTCATTCACATCGCGTAGAGTCATCTTGGATCCTCTGCTGATCTTCTTATGCTTTTGCTGTTTACGGAAAACATTTGGTTCAGCTGACAACAAAATAAACAGAAAATGTTGCGTTTGCATTGTAAAAAACAAAACTCGAGTATCACCACTGAAAAGGAAAAAAGGCTAAACAACGTATTTGTCCCATTTCAACCCCGTCCAGTTTCTGCCAATATAACTATTTCTCGGTATTACATCAATAGATTGAGCAGTTCATAAGGAATTCTTCATTCACTCTCTTGGTCCATAAAAGCTTTTCCCAAATCAATTCAGAAGATTTAAACAAATCAATGTTTCCCCTATTACCCATGGTCAATCTTTTATTTAGCGTTTCCGGTGTTGTACTGGCATATTTTTAATTTTTATTTTATTTTCTTTATAAAATGTTAAATAAAAAAGAATTTCCTTAACACTCTGAGAGGTGAAGACCGACAATAAGGGTACTTTTTCTCCACTTTGTCAGCTCTGTCATTGACAAAATAAGTGGACATGGTCTGCACAGAACTTCTGAGTGGGGCGGAGTGATCGGGGGGACAGAGCGAGGGGGGGGGGTGGTGAGCGGAACAATCGGGGAGGGGGGCACCAGGGCCGAGTGATCGGGGAGGGGGGGTCGAGCGCAGTGGAGTCATCGGGGGGGGCGGGGAGTGGAGTGATCAGGGGGGCCGGGGGTGGAGTGGAGTGATCAGGGGGCGGGGGGTGGAGTGGAGTGATCAGGGGGCGGGGGGTGGAGTGGAGTGATCAGGGGGCGGGGGGTGAGGTGAGTGGGGGGGGGGGCAAGCAGAGCGATCTGGGGGGGGTAAGCAGAGTGATCTGGGGGGGGGCGAGCTGAGCAATCGGGGGGGGCGAACAGAGCGATCTGGGGGGGGCAAGCAGAGCAATTGAGGGGGGGGGGCAAGCAGAGAGATCGGGAGGCCGAGCAGAGCGATCTGGGGGGGGCGGGCAGGCAGAGCGATTGGGGGGGCTCAGCAGAGTGATCTGGGGGTGCGGGGGGGGCAGTGCGATCGGGGGGGCCGAGCCGGCTGTGGGAAAAATCACACCTTTGGGGCAGCCATGCAAATGCAGAGCAATTCCAGCAAAGGGGCCAAGTCCTCATCACTTTCATCCATTTTACTGAGCCTCTGCCCTAACCTCCGATAAACAAACACAGCTACCTTCTCAATTTGGGTAGGGTGCCATTTAGGGTTGTACAGGACCCCCTGCTGAAGCCACGGACTATTTGGGCGGCAGGAGGTTAAACCCTGGATCCACAGGAAAGCTAAGATCTGAAGTTCCTCAGAAATGAGGACAAGACATATAAATTCAAACTTGGATTGACTCAATGGGATGCCACATCAGACCTTTAGTTACACTAGAGGGGTAGTGTCTATGAAACAATTCAGTATATGTGATTCTGCAGGTCTGCTGTTGTTATAGCTGGTTACATCACATTACCATTTTACACTCTACTATACAGGTCTATATCAGAATTCGGACATTTTAGTAAAACATACATTGTGTTCAAACTTGGAGATGCAAAAATAAAAATAAAACCTTTTTGACATTTGGTCCAGGACTAATTGAGAAGCAAAACCCATCATAATTTTTGAAACAGGCTTCATGGCTTATAGATAATTCCTCGGTGGTCATATGCTGTGTGTGTGCATGTGTGTGCCTATGTGTAAGTAGGTCTGTGTGTGTGTGCATGTGTGTACAGGTGTGTGTGTATGTAGGTGTGTCTGTGCATGCGTGTGAACATTTCGATTAGCAAATTTTATATCAGAGGCAAATCTTGTCCCCATCAGATTTATTATCAACAATATTAATCGTATGTGTGAAATAAACTTTAAAAGCATCACATGTCCATTATTGCTTGGCACTGTAGCTACCAATGTGAGCAAGTAGCTCAGTCAACCGTCCGGCACAATGCAGGGCTTCCGTTTTACCAGGCAAGGCCCGAGCCGATCCACACACGACCCCAAAGAAAACGAGTGCTGCTGGGGGAGAGGAAAAGGCCGCAATCCTCTCAGCTGGAGGGCAGCTAACCGGGATGCTGTGAGACTTAACTAAATCTGACATTACTATCCACATCACAAAAGCTCGGGGATCTGCTAAAGCAAACAATTAGCGAACGTTAACACAAATAAGCCAGAAACGGCATGTTCTTACATGGTTCCAGTTAATGACGAATCAGGTTCACTTGCCACTCAACTTCAGAAGATGCAGTTTTGTTTGTTTTACTTTTTTATAACATTACATATTCAATAGTTTCTTTTTTTTAAAAATCATTCTCAAATATTGCCAAGTTTAAAAAAGCCACAAAAGCTCTAAAAATCTTTAAATAAAATAAAGAAAAAGTGTGCACGATGCTTGCGAGGGCTTTAGAAAGGTAAAGCGGCACCCAAACTGAAAGGAATAATTGAAACGCAAACACTGATCAAAGAGGGGCTGAGAACGGACAGTTTGATTGTTTATATACGGGACTTACGGGGACCTGTTGACTTTTCCAATTGGAGCTGTAAACTTTTGTTTGTCCAAGCATTTCTAAGGCTGATTGTCAGAATGATCTGAACAATCACTGCCTAAATGAGTTTGCCAGCTCCCAGTCCACCCGCTCACTCCCCTAAAAGATCAAAGGGGAAGAACCCCCCCCCCCTTTATCCCCCCCCCTTGCATTTCCTTTCAGCCCTCTCAGTTCAGCTGGAAAGCTGACCATAAATGATTCCCCCCCCAAAGTCCCAACACCGCGGACATGGACACCAAGAGCGCATAACTTAAAACTAAAAAAAAAGAGGCATATTTTAATTATTCAGTCTTGCTCAGCTGATCAAAGATGTATATGTGCAGTACAGAGACAGAAGGGAGTCTTATGCTAATTTGTAGTTACAATAATAATGTTGAATTAGGTGAGCCAAAATAACATTAAGAAAGCGCAAAAATGTCTATTTTGTAAACAATCTTGAAAGGACAACGTCGTCTACTGGAGGTGTTCTTGCAGATACACAGAAACAATGGTGAAGGGCCACTTGGTGCCTGCACTAGGCATACCAATTTAGCCCGTTAAACAACAACAGAAATGATATGTTCTTTGAAGTTGACACGCACACAAAAGGACGCGTCTCGTGCCATTGTATAGCCAGGGCTGTCCTCAAAAACATTTACAAGGGCTAAAAACCTCAGAAGAAGTAAAGACAGCTCTACACGTGTAACTATTTGCACCTCTTTACCGTTTCTGAGTTAAACCTTATGCAAATGATAGGAATGCATCCCTTTATCACCGTTTTCATTTGGAGAACATTTTTTTCAGTGCTTCTTCCGACGCTAAACTTTCCCCCTCAAAACGGCGATGCAGGCATTTTCAAGTCCATCAGAGAACAGAGAGACCTGCGATCTATTAACATGTGCATTACTGTAATCACTCTAATTTCACCAATAAATGAGCAGACTCACTGAGGACAGCTCATCTGACCGCACGGCGAGCAGCTCGGCTGAGAAAGGTGCGGCTCGTATGAGTGTAGATAAAGAAAGAGAAAAAGCGAATGAGCCGTGAGCGGAGGAGGAGTGCGGCCGCTGAGTCCGCACCTTTCATCGGGCAGGATCTAGCCTTCACGACCCAAACACCTGCAGACCCTCCTCACAGAGGAGCAGCCACACGCTAAACCCGCCATCACAGAGGAGCAGCCACACGCTAAACCCGCCATCAGAGTGGAGCAGCCACACGCTAAACCCGCCTCACAGAGGAGCAGCCACACGCTAAACCCGCCTCACAGCGGAGCAGCCACACGCTAAACCCGCCTCACAGAGGAGCAGCCACACGCCAAACCCGCCATCAGAGCGGAGCAGCCACACGCTAAACCCGCCATCACAGAGGAGCAGCCACACACTAAACCCGCCTCACAGAGGAGGTAGCCACACGCCAAACCAGCCTCACAGAGCAGCCACACGCTAAACCCGCCATCACAGCGGAGCAGCCACACGCCAAACCTGCCTCACAGAGGAGCAGCCACATGCTAAACCCGCCATCAGAGCGGAGCAGCCACACACTAAACCCGCCATCACAGAGGAGCAGCAACGCGCTAAACCCGCCATCACAGCGGAGCAGCCACACACTAAACCCGCCTCACAGAGGAGCAGCCACACGCTAAACCCGCCTCACAGAGGAGCAGCCACACACTAAACCCGCCTCACAGAGGAGCAGCCACACGCTAAACCCGCCTCACAGAGGAGCAGCCACACGCTAAACCCGCCATCAGAGCGGAGCAGCCACACGCTAAACCCGCCTCACAGCGGAGCAGCCACACGCTAAACCCGCCTCACAGAGGAGCAGCCACACACTAAACCCGCCATCACATCGGAGCAGCCACACGCTAAACCCGCCTCACAGAGGAGCAGCCACACGCCAAACCCGCCATCAGAGCGGAGCAGCCACACGCTAAACCCGCCATCACAGAGGAGCAGCCACACACTAAACCCGCCTCACAGAGGAGGTAGCCACACACCAAACCAGCCTCACAGAGCAGCCACACGCTAAACCCGCCATCACAGCGGAGCAGCCACACGCCAAACCTGCCTCACAGAGGAGCAGCAACACGCTAAACCCGCCATCAGAGCGGAGCAGCCACACGCTAAACCCGCCATCAGAGCGGAGCAGCCACACGCTAAACCCGCCATCACAGAGGAGCAGCCACACGCTAAACCCGCCATCAGAGCGGAGCAGCCACACGCTAAACCCGCCATCACAGAGGAGCAGCCACACACTAAACCCGCCTCACAGAGGAGGTAGCCACACGCCAAACCAGCCTCACAGAGCAGCCACACGCTAAACCCGCCATCACAGCGGAGCAGCCACACGCCAAACCTGCCTCACAGAGGAGCAGCAACACGCTAAACCCGCCATCACAGCGGAGCAGCCACACGGGGGGGTTGATGAGGAGAGCATTGGGGGAGCGGGGGCAGGGAGCGCTGTAAGGCTGTCAAAAGTGCCACGAAATTTAGTTTGAATATTAGGTTTTGTAATTAGTTTGCATTCGAATATATTCAAATATCATTTGCCTATAATTAACAAAAATAAGCTGCTCATTGTGTGGCTCCAAACTGGCCTGCGCGTTATTTTCCACAAGCGGGCAGTAGAATAGAGGATATCGGTGAACTTTCATACTAGGTTACTACATCTGGGGCCTCATTTATAAAACGTATTTTAGATCAACTGTGTGGCGCGTACATAGAAAATCATGTCAAAGTAGTGTTATAAAATTTCAACATAAATCCATTTGACCGTGGAAACGGTTGTGGCTCTACGCCAGGTCTTCACTTCGCGTATGCACGCAAGTTCATTTTATAAATGAGCCCCCTGCAGTTTCTATAGCCTAATGCGCAAATGAATAAAGCACTTTCTCATGGATGTAATTTGCCACAACTCTGCATTTATTAATCACAAAAATAGGGAAATGATTGTTTATAGGAAATCCCTGTTTATTTCTTAACACAAAAATTACTCAAACGGCTAATACCTGTAGCCTAAAACAACATAAATTACTTACTCTGTTTAGTTTGTTTAACTTCTTTCATCATCCAATTTCATCAAAATCTTCAGAACAGAAAGAAAACATAGCCTGCCATGGGAACATTATTTAGCCTAAATTGTTAGCTGACCAGTAACGTTAGTACAGGAAATTAACTTACCATGCATGAACATGATTCGCCGCATGAAATTAAAGCCTGTATATTTATGTTAATTGCAAAACGCGAAATCAAAATCGCGGGATCCGAAACTAATATTCGAATGCTCAAATTTAGGTTTGAACTTAAAAATTTTTTTCTGTCGAATAGTTTTCGAACTTCGAATATTTTTTGACAGCCCTAGAGCACTGGGGGAGCGAGGGCAGGGAGCGCTGGGGGAGCGAGGGCAGGGAGCGCTGGGGGAGCGCTGGGGGAGCGAGGGCTGGGAGCGCTGGGGGAGCGCTGGGGGAGCGCTGGGGGAGCGCTGGGGGAGCGAGGGCAGGGAGCGCTGGGGGAGCGCTGGGGGAGCGCTGGGGGAGCGCTGGGGGAGCGAGGGCAGGGAGCGCTGGGGGAGCGCTGGGGGAGCGCTGGGGGAGCGCTGGGGGAGCGAGGGCAGGGAGCGCTGGGGGAGCGCTGGGGGAGCGAGGGCAGGGAGCGCTGGGGGAGCGCGGGGGAGCGAGGGCAGGGAGCGCTGGGGGAGCGCAGGGGGAGCGCTGGGGGAGCGCAGGGGGAGCGAGGGCAGGGAGCGCTGGGGGAGCGAGGGCAGGGAGCGCTGGGGGAGCGCTGGGGGAGCGAGGGCAGGGAGCGCTGGGGGAGCGCTGGGGGAGCGAGGGCAGGGAGCGCTGGGGGAGCGCAGGGGGAGCACTGGGGGAGCGCTGGGGGAGTGATTGGGGGAGCGCTAGGGGGAGCGCAGGGGGAGCACTGGGGGAGCGCTGGGGGAGCGCTGGGGGAGCGCTGGGGGAGCGCTGGGGGAGCGAGGGCAGGGAGCGCTGGGGGAGCGCTGGGGGAGCGAGGGCAGGGAGCGCTGGGGGAGCGCTGGGGGAGCGAGGGCAGGGAGCGCTGGGGGAGCGCTGGGGGAGCGAGGGCAGGGAGCGCTGGGGGAGCGCAGGGGGAGCACTGGGGGAGCGCTGGGGGAGTGATTGGGGGAGCGCTAGGGGGAGCGCAGGGGGAGCACTGGGGGAGCGCTGGGGGAGTGATTGGGGGAGCGCTAGGGGGAGCGCAGGGGGAGCACTGGGGGAGCGCTGGGGGAGCGCTGGGGGAGCGAGGGCAGGGAGCGCTGGGGGAGCGCTGGGGGAGCACTGGGGGAGCAAGGGCAGGGAGCGCTGGGGGAGCGCTGGGGGAGCGCAGGGGGAGCGCTGGGGGAGCGAGGGCAGGGAGCGCTGGGGGAGCGCTGGGGGAGCGCTGGGGGAGCAAGGGCAGGGAGCGCTGGGGGAGCGCGGGGGAGCGCTGGGGTGCTGTTCTGAATGCCTCGGCCTCTGAGCTGAAAGAGATGAGGTCAGGCCACCACTTTGTGCCAAACAAAGACAGCCACCAAGTAGTCGCATTTCTTACAATCACATACCATAACCCCCTGATCAAACGGGCCCTTTGTGGCGCTAAAAAAAGAGGGAAAAAAACATGTTATACAATGATGGCTTTGAATAATTACATGAGAAGGGGTCAGCCACCAATGGCTGCTGAGCGCCTATTTGTAGAAAGAACAGAAGAACCAAAGGGCTCATGTGTGCAGACAACACTAAAGACTGCAAGAGGTAGGGAATGAAAAAGAGATGGGTGGCAAAAAGCTCAACTGAGCACGACTTTTTAGGAAAGGGCGTCGACACGTACCAAAGAAAAGCAAGCCTGCTTTCTATGTCACTCACGAGACTGGACGAACTAAGAGAACGCCTGAATTAAATCACTTCATTCACTGGCTCCTGCTTTGGAGTCTGTTCTGTGGCGAACACACAGGTCAATCCCATTTTCAATTCGGCCAAGTCTCAAAAGCAATTGATCTTCACCTGACGAGTTGAAAAAATATAATACCGCAGGCATTCTTCAATTCATGAACCAAATTTCCAATTCATTTTTTTTGAGCTGGCCGAATTGAAAAGGAACAGACCCGGCAGCCCTGGAGAAACCCTAAGAGCCACACGTCGGGTCCCTGTGAGCGCAGAGCACCACTGGGTATCTGTCCTCTGCTGTCCTCCACCTTCACCCCAGGGGGACAGCCGTACTGCTCTCTCCCCAAACTCACAGAGGGAGAGCCGTACTGCTCTCTCCCCAAACTCACAGAGGGACAGCCGTACTGCTCTCTCCCCAAAATCACAGAGGGAGAGCAGTACAGCACTCTCCCCAAAATCACAGAGGGAGAGCAGTACAGCACTCTCCCCCAGATTCACAGAGGGAGAGCAGTACTGATCTCTCCGCCAGACTGACACAGGGAGAGCAGTACTGCTCTCTCCCCAAACTCACAGAGGGAGAGCAGTAACACACTCTCCCCCAGATTCACAGAGGGAGAGCAGTACTGATCTCTCCGCCAGACTCACAGAGGGAGAGCAGTAATGCACTCTCCCCAAACTCACAGAGGGAGAGCAGTACTGCTCTCTCCCCAAACTCACAGAGGGAGAGCAGTACTGATATCTCCCCAAACTCACAGAGGGAGAGCAGTACTGGTCTCACCCCAAACTCACAGAGGGAGAGCAGTACTGCTCTCTCCCCAAACTCACAGAGGGAGAGCAGTACTGCTCTCTCTCCAAACTCACAGAGATAGAGCTGTACTGATCTCTCCCCAAACTCACAGAGGGAGAGCAGTACTGGTCTCAGCCCAAACTCACAGAGGGAGAGCAGTACTGGTCTCACCCCAAACTCACAGAGGGAGAGCCGTACTGCTCTCTCCCCAAACTCACAGAGGTACAGCCATACAGCACTCTCCCCAGACTCAGAGGGAGAGCAGTACTGCTCTCTCCCCAAAACTCACAAAGGGAGAGCAGTACTGATCTCTCCCCAGACTCACAGAGGGAGAGCAGTACTGCTCGCTCCCCAAACTCACAGAGGGAGAGCCGTACTGCTCTCTCCCCAAACTCACAGAGGGAGAGCAGTACTGATCTCTCCCCAAACTCACAGAGGGAGAGCCGTACTGCTCGCTCCCCAAACTCACAGAGGGAGAGCAGTACTGATCTCTCCGCCAGACTGACACAGGGAGAGCAGTACTGCTCTCTCCCCAAACTCACAGAGGGAGAGCAGTAACGCACTCTCCCCCAGATTCACAGAGGGAGAGCAGTACTGATCTCTCCGCCAGACTCACAGAGGGAGAGCAGTAATGCACTCTCCCCAAACTCACAGAGGGAGAGCAGTACTGCTCTCTCCCCAAACTCACAGAGGGAGAGCAGTACTGATATCTCCCCAAACTCACAGAGGGAGAGCAGTACTGGTCTCACCCCAAACTCACAGAGGGAGAGCAGTACTGCTCTCTCCCCAAACTCACAGAGGGAGAGCAGTACTGCTCTCTCTCCAAACTCACACAGATAGAGCTGTACTGATCTCTCCCCAAACTCACAGAGGGAGAGCAGTACTGGTCTCACCCCAAACTCACAGAGGGAGAGCAGTACTGGTCTCACCCCAAACTCACAGAGGGTGAGCAGTACTGCTCTCTCCCCAAACTCACAGAGGGAGAGCAGTACTGCTCTCTCCCCAAACTCACAGAGATAGAGCTGTACTGATCTCTCCCCAAACTCACAGAGGGAGAGCAGTACTGGTCTCACCCCAAACTCACAGAGGGAGAGCAGTACTGGTCTCACCCCAAACTCACAGAGGGACAGCAGTACCGCTCTCTCCCCAAACTCACAGAGATAGAGCTGTACTGATCTCTCCCCAAACTCACAGAGATAGAGCTGTACTGATCTCTCCCCAAACTCACAGAGATAGAGCTGTACTGATCTCTCCCTCGACTCCTGTTCCCTACATCTGGAGGAAAATTACCAACAAGAGATTTCACTGCAGTGTTTCCCTTCAAACTGAGACTGTGTGAATGACATACTTCATCAGTGACAGACAGTAACAGTGTCCCCACCCGCTCTTAGGCAGTTAAATCTGCTGATATACCACAAAGCAGCTAGTCTAAGAGGGATTGTGAGCTTAACCACATAAACCCAACTTAAAACTAAAGAAAAAACAAAGCTAAATCAGTCAGGTATCTGAAGCTTTGTATAATATTAACAATGACTGTGTAATAAATAATGAAGTATTTTGGAAACTAGAAGCAATACATCCACACAATTACATAGTTTGAGTCCATGACATGGGACAGCAGGGTGCATCCTCATAGCATATCATAAGCTGAATTTTGTCAGGATATCATCAGCATCTTTAATGTGATGGTGAATAAAAAGCAAGCGCCACTCATCTTTTCAAATATATGCACAATGTTTTTATATTCTTAAAACAGTGTATATTAAACAGATAAACATTTACCGAACGTAGTTTTTAGACAAACGAGACAATTATATTCAAAGATCTGCTATCAGACCTGGGCCAAATACATATTTATTGAATTACTTTTAAATAATTATTTTGAAATTATTTGAAATTCAGCATTTACAAATATGGAGTATTTAAATTACAAAATGTATTTGAAAATACATTTAAGGAGCATTTGCATGTATTTGCAAATACTTTCAAATATGTCTTTAAAAAACATTACAAATACTGACTTTTCAAATACAAAGTATTTGATTTATTTGAAAATGCTTTCCCAATATAAGGCCAGTGGTGCAACACTGACAATTGCACCAAGCTGCTGAAAGACTTGAAAAGCACTGGGCATGCGAGAACCTATCAGCTCTGATAGCTGAGCATTTTGTCTAATTAGAGGACAGTATTTTGATGAGAACGTGTCAAGTGACTGCTGATGGCCCCAGTCCAATTGTACCACTTTCCATTGTTAATTGTTAGTGAATATGCACGGCTGAATTCTATTAGTGTCTAATCTTACAAAATGTAAAAGATGGAACTGTACATATGGCTGCTGAATATTCTGACAACATAAAAAATAGGAAATACAGTAAAAGGCCACTAACTTTAAAAATATCATGGGAACAAATAAACTGGCAAGTAGCTTATCAAGAAGTCTGTAGTTTGCCACCCCCACCCCCCACCCCCATGCAAAGACATGTACGGGCATTTAGGCTACTATCTGTTAGAGGCAGCGCATTGGTTGTTTAAAATTGCCAGCATAGGCTACCCTTGCCCATGATCCAAATTCAACCCCTAGCCCCTAGTAGTTCCCCTGGATTTGCCCTCAGTATTATAACTCGCTGAGTTACATTGAGGGCCACTCACAAAGAACTCTGGGATACCCCCTTCAGCATGAAGCCTACATTGTTGTTGGCTCATTTCTGTTGTCTATCACAGAAATATTTTTAAATATTTTTCAATTAATTTGTATTATGTATTTTTTTTTTTTAAAAAAAGGCTCTAAATACTATTTGGGAAAGAATTTGGTTTCCCATGAAAATTATTTAAATAAATCAAATACAAAGTATTTAATGTGTAAAAGTATTTGAAAATACTTCAAATATGTATTTAAGTACATTTTCAAATACGTATACGTATTTGTATTTGACCCAGGTCAGCCTGCTATACAAGAATGGAACTCTTGCGCTTGCATCGGGAGGTTCAATTTGATTGACGAACACATATCACGTGATCCTCGGTTGATTCTGGAATGGCTTCCTGCATGTCTCTAGACGTTACAAAACATGGAGAATTATAAATTGCGGCGTAATACAGTGAGACAGCATTACCATTTAGTCATCCGTAGACATACCCGAAATAAATATAGGACAACAACGAAAACGAGAAAAGTAAAAATATTAAAAGGAAGTCAAGATGTTTATATTTCAGTTACCAGAAGACATGCTGTATCTCATCCTTTCCTATTTGGATTGCAAATCTCTCTGCCGGTTTTCTCAATCTTGCAAGAAATTTCACTACTTCACTAACCGTGATGTTGTCTGGAGAAGGATAGCCAGAAAATGCATCAACACTGGACTCACAAGAGAAGGAACGGATATGTAAGATAACATATTTTTGTCATGCTTTTCAGCTGAATGTTCTGCAGCAATGGCCGTCGTACTACGCATTACGCAATGCAATTTTACGTGATTACGTAAATGCGTACTTACTGAAGCGAATGGCACGTCAATAATCATTTTTAAAAGTGAGTAGGTTACTTATTGTGCAGACGGTTGCGTTGGTCTGGTTTTAAGACATTACGCTTATATACTTAAAACATGACATATTCTTGAGCTATTCTTTAAGCTCTTGGGTGGTCCGCAATATAAATACTACACGAGAGCTGTGGGATTCTTCAGATTACATGCAGTTAGGGCTTGATATCCTGAGACCTTTAGCGCACGCAAAACCAATAACATGACCGATGACTATGGAGGTATTTTTCTAGCAAGAGTCACAAATCTGTAAATTAATGTGAGAATACAAATAGGAACAGTTTCAAACTTGTACCACTACAGCAAAGAAAACTCAGTAATTACTGCTTCTCAAATTTGCCATTGCCACCTCTCAAATACTACCCTGCGTATCATTTGGTGAATAGATGGATTTTTGCACTTGTTTTCAACTGTGCAATCAGAGCGTTGGGGGAGGGATGACAGACGTACGGCTATTTTCCCAAACTACATCGTCCTCTTTGCTTCTACCATAAGTTATTAATAGTGAATGTGATAATAGTTTGCTGAAATTTGGCAGGGTAGTCAGCTAGCTAACTTCCTGACTGTATCTAAGGGTTGTTTTTAATGAGGGAGAGCAGGTATCCATTAAGGGGAAATAATATCTTTGAAAAAAGAGGGTAAGGACAAATGTGAAAAATAGAAGTGTGACAGTTAAATGGGTTAAATTATGGAATAGTTGTAATAATGAAGTAAAATAATGTAGTAATATGTGTAAATGTAAGAAAATGTTTAAAAGCATTACATTAGAAAAATACAGAAATATGGTGTGACCATCAATGAAAAATGAATGGAACTTATGATCTGTAAATGTTTGTTTATCTGTTTCTGTTTTATGCTGATGTGTTGCTTTATTTCAGTTTATTTTTTTTGGTTTGTTTTGTTAAACTGCTATTTTGGGCAAAGTGTAATGTTTGTATTAAGGATATGGCACAAAAAAACTCAGGCTTCAGCCTACACCTTTTTTTCGGGCAGAGAATATTATGTTTTGATTTTGGTTTATTTTTGATACAATGACTTGGTATTATTTATCCATTTTTTCATAAATGTATGGTAAAATTGTTGTTAAGACCGAAAAAAATAAAACTTAACTAACTAATGTGATATCAGTCGACATGGAATATTTTCGAGCCAGTGAGTTCAGAATGTACTCACTTATTTTTAGTTGTATCCCATTCAACTGAACTTGGAGAGTCCATAAGTTTTTAATTGAAATATACAGCCTATGCTCGGTGTAAAGCCCATTGCCAGCCAACAAGCTGGGTAGCTGGCAAACTGTTCTTACAGTAGGCTAGCAAATGTGCTTGTGCACAGCTAGCTAACGTCAATTCTTACTAATTCTGTCGTAAATGTTAGCTCGATTCCTAAATCAAAGCTGATTTAGATGGAATATGAATTCTTGTTAATTCTGTCATGAATGTTAGCACGCTCGATTCCTAAATCAAAGCTGATTTAAATGGAACATGCTGTTCTAGACTCCGAATTATTGCTACAGCTTATTAATGCTAACAAGTCTTGTTGGTATTATTTGATGCTGTTGCTTTGGTCTGAATTTGTGAGATAACCACGCCCATTCATTTGAATATAGCAGATGGAAATAAAAAGAGCTCGGAAATAAATGTGGCATTAGGAAATAAAAGTCCCCTGAAATAAATATAAATGTGGAATTATGAAATAAAAGTATCCTGAAATAAATAAAAGTAGTCCTTTAAAAAACGTCATTTTGAAATAAAACCTATTTATTTATTGAACTATATTGACTCATTTATATATTTATATTTACATGCGTTTATATATTTATTAACTCATTTATTTCAGGATGTATTTCATAGCCATATTTATTTATTTATTTCATAGGCTTATTTATTTATTTATGTATTTATTTATTTAATATTGACTTAAATGGCATTCCATAGAAGACGGGGGAAGAGACTTCTTTGATTGCAAACACAGGACCACAGGGATGGCTAAAAATCCAACATAGTATGGTTTTAAAAGTAAAGTAATGGCAGGACGTCCACTTGTCTGATTGGTTGGAAGAACAGGCATTGACCCTCCCCACTAAAGCATCAGCATTAGCCCGGTTGCAAATCTTTTGCTCAAGGTTCACTGCCAAATTTGCAAGAGGCTGATTTGAGAGGTTGTAATTACTGAGTTGTCTTTGCAGTTGTACAGGTTTGCAACTGTTCTTGCATGCTTTCTCACATTAATTTACAGATTTGTGAATCTGTTCTACAGATTTATGAAACCATTTATAGATTTCTAAATCCACTCTACAGATTTGTGACTTTTACTGCAAAAATATCTCCATAGATGACGCCCACAAGGACATTTCCCCCAAGGCTTGATTCTAAAGCACAATTCCACGTAGCACCACACAGCATCTCGACTTTCCTCAGTTTCCAAGGAGACAGTTTAAGCCTTTGCCCCAGGAATCAGCTCTTGCCGGGGACAGCTTGTTACATTTCTCTTGTAAAAAGAGGGAACAGTGTTCACGCCTGTATAAAACATTACTGACTGCCTGGGTCAGCCTGCTTAAGTTCTGTGCCTGGCTCCAGCTCTGCTGTGACGAGGCCGGAGCCTGTGGCTCTTATTGGCTGTTGTGTGTATAATGCAGTTTAATGGTCATTAGGGTAGTTTTATCTTGTTTTCATAACTTACTTCAGTTTATTGTACAGTAGGGCAGTTGACAAGGTGTCAGTAGAGTCTGCACTTCCTGAACTTGCCGACTCTGTTGGGACCATATTTACTGCCCTTTGCAGTTGTGTTTGTGTTGCAAAGCCCTCTGGGAAAGAGCCTCTGCTGCGTGCCAGTGAAGTACAGGAGCAGCGCTGTGGGCTGGGCCTCTCCAGGATTAGCTGGATTATGCCCGTAAGGGAGAAGGGTGTGGGATGGTCTTAAAGCAGTCCGTATGCTGTATGATATTGTGCAGATGAATGGTGTGTTATGTTTGTGGTTGTTTGAATGTGAATATCAATGTTTGAATATCAGTATTGATCTGATATTTACTAACGAACTGAAATCTATTTGTTTTATTTGTTATGGCCCATGTACAGTTAGGCTGCAACATAAGCCTACATTTCAATGCTTGCATTGTTACTCATTGAACTTGGTACAAATAAGATCTTGGCTAATTGTTTAAATCCTATTTATTGAGCCAGTTATTCCCTAGCACACTGATGTAAGACCACTCTTTTGTTTGGGATGTGGTGGAGGATGTTAACCTCTGGTTGCGTCGTTTCTCTACAGCTGTTCTACCACAGCTGGACCAGTGAACCACACTACAGTACATCTGTCTATCTCAGCCATCCTGTATATAATGAGGCTATAATTTACTTCAATGCTGCGGTCCAGTATGACCCATTCCAGGGCACTGAATCCAGCCCACGTTCAGTCACGACGGATTTCCACTGTGGAGTCACTTTAATCACTGTGGTTCCGAGAGTGTCAGCCTAGTTCTCATCCACCGTGACACTTCTGCAGCTTCCCACATCATAGGTTTCCTACATTAATTAAAATAAGCATGAATTAAAATAAGCATTAATGGAAATAAGCACTGCTTTGAGGTTTTTGGTTTGCCACTTCACTGTAAATTCACTTCATGTCAGCGTTGACAAGTATGGTTGACCACAGCTCCCAGTGGGATTAAATCCACAATCTGTTTTCCCCCGTCCCGTGCATACAGTACCCTGCAGTCAGCTGTGAGACAAATGAGAAAACGCACTGGCCATTATAAAGCCATTAAAGCCATTTAAAGTCATTTGATGGTAAATCCGTTTGGTCATGAGTTCATATTTATTTTTTTGGAAACCATATGTAGGCAGAAATCACTGTCTTTTCAGGTACTGCATATTGATAGATATTATTAATTTCTTCCCAGAATGCCCTGATATTGTATTCCCGGTCAGATTTGGTAATGAGCTAAAGTAATGAGCACACTGTGCTGTGTCTCGCGGGGCTGAGTGACGGTTTCCTGCTCTGTGATTGGTCGATTTCAGCTACCCGCAGCTGGCGCTGAAGGACAGGGTGAAGTTCTCTCAGCACTGGCGCAACGGCCAGTGCCGGAAGGAGGTCCTGCTGAAGTGGAAGACAAAGTGAGTTCAGATTCCAGCTCCGCTGCTTCTCAAAACCGTCCCCCGACAAAGCTGAAGCTGGGAATCACTGCAGCTCACAAGCACCTTGTGCATTCGGGGGTCTGGGTGCCAGTATTTTTGTACCTGAGTTCTTGGAAGGAAGGAGGGAAAAGCTTGCATCGGTGTGCGACCTTGGTTTGTGGAACAGTCCCAGTCAGGACACTAAACGCAGTGGAGCAGCGACAAACGCTGATCTTTTAACGCTAGCACAACACAGTTCTGCATTTCTGCATCACGTTTATAGCCCAAACAGTGGAGCGGTTAAAATATTTATTTCTGCGCAGTGTTGAGTTCCTTTAGTTCATTTAATAAAACTGTCAGAACAATGAATGCATCAACAGTGAATCACTGAATGAGAACAAGATCTCATCTCTTCTGCCCTGCAGTTCTGCCCAGTTCCCATCGCTGGCAAAGTTATTTACTCAACACGGAAGACGTGAAACTATTTCATATATAATACTCATCATAAAACATATGCGTATTCTAAACGACGTGGACGTACAATACGAGGATTGTGACCGGGGTCAAGCCACTGGCGGTGATCACACAGGAGAGAGGAAATAGTGTGTGGGCGGTGGGCCGGTCCGGTGAGCAGTGAGCGCTGTACCGGAGTGCACCTGTTCTTAATCCGGAGAGGCTCTGCAGGGCAGGGCAGGCTCAGGAAGCGATCGTTTCGTCACAGATCACATGACACGCTATTCAGCACCAGTCTCCACCGTGCTTTTCGCCCGAGGGAAAGAGGAACGCATACTGTGCCACACAGTATAAATTAGTCACATTAGTGCTCACAGAGGGCATATGCCTCTAAGGACTGTTGCTGGCTATTTATTTCATAATAAAATGCCTATTGCTTTAAATCAGCGAGACTACAATAAAATGTTACTTTAAAAGTAAGAAAAGCTGGAAAACCAGAGGTATCTATTGAGGAGTGAGAGAGAGTTTTTTCTTTCCCTTTTGGGTCAAACACGACTCAGTAAACCAGCACAGTCTAAGCTGAGTCAATATTTCAAAGAAGCAATTTCACCTTATTTTAGAGATGTATAGCTTTGTCTGAGAGAGAGAGAGATTTTTAAAACCACAGTCAATGTCAGTGAAGTCCAAATTAGAAAGCATTTCTTAATTTGCTAATTACTTTGTTTATACTTGGAAATGTATACTTGGATTTGAGCTAATGTCTTAGTTCTTAACATCAGAGTCATTTAAGCTGGGTGTTTTTCTGCTTGTTAGTTTTTGTTGATTTCTCACACAAAATAATTTGCATTTGAAATTGAGCTGAACAAAGAAAAAGATAAAAGCACCATGAACTACAAGGTATTTTCCCCTTTTTCAATAATCAGTAGCTTGATTTCAGTTGGCTGAAAATACCTGATGTTAAAAAAAAATGTTAACTGTGTCAAAAGAGCCTGTTTTCGTAGTATCGCACTAGATTTATTAATTTATTTTTATTTTACCGTTTGGTTGGATCATTACTTTTTTCACTTCAGAAGCCATCGCTGTATTGTTCCAGTCCGTGTGTCATCGCGGGGAGATTGAAGTCATACCGAGAAGACAGGACACCCAGGGCTCCAGTAATTCCCATTGTGTGATTGTGTTCCCGCCCAGCTTGTTGCCATGGATGCAGCTGGATGGGGACGTGCTGTATCTGTCCCAGGCGGCTGACATCGGGGTGCACTACCTGCGGGGGGGCGGGGGGGGCCCCAGGCGCAGGTCTGCGCTCCTCCGCACCGGCCACAGCCAGGACGTGTGCAGATTCGTCCTGACGGACACCCACCTCATCAGTGCCGGAGGGTAACATCTCTCAATAGCTGCCTTTCCCTGCTGGGTTTAAGCGAGAATTCCCTTTCTTCAGACCAGGTCCCCCCCCCCCACGTTTGAGGGCATTTTTTGCTTAATCCCAAGATTTTGTCAAGCGATTGAAACCCAAACAATGTCTAAATAAAGTCGAACTGGGCTGTCGGGTGTCTCTGCTTGGGTTGGCAAACTGCTCAGGAGTTCATCAACAAAGTGTGTTACCCCTCAGAGGACATTAGGATGGTTGTATGGTACACTACATGATCAAAAGTATGCGGACACCTGATATCCAACACCTCATCCAAAATTATTGGCATTAATATGGAGTTGGTCCACCCTTTGCTGCTATAACAACCTCCACTCTTCTGGGAAGGCTTTACGCTAGATGTCGGAGAATTGCTGCTAGGATTTGCTTCCATTCAGTCGAGAGCATTAGTGAGGTCGTGCACCGATTGGGCGATTGGGCCTGGATCGCAGTCAGCTTTCCAATTGATCCCAAAGGTGTTTCATTGGGGTTGAGGTCATGGCTCTGTGCAGGCCAGTCAAGTTCTTCCACACTGATCTCAACAATACCATTTCTATATTGACCTTGTTCAGTTCCCGGGGGCATCGTCATGCCGATAAAGGAACAGGCCTTCCCCAAACTGTTGGGGAAGCACTGAATAGCCCTAGCATGTGATTGTATGCTCTAGCATTAAAATCTGCCTTCAGTGGAACTAAGGGGCCTATGCCAAACTATGAAAAACTGCCCCAGACCAAGGGGTGTCCAGGTACTTTTGGTCCTATAGTGTAGCAGAGCTTTTTTTCCATCCTGCATTCTGAGTAGTGCCTGTGTAATGCCCCTCAAACTGTGTATTATCTGTTTTACATAACTCCCTACTGGACATTACACATTTGCCACATTAGCTGGGTTTCAGTTGACCGTTGTCCTTAACTTTGGCTAAAAATTAAAAGCCAGAAGCTTTTTATTTACAGTTTCGTGAGTTCTGTAATTATTTAAACTATCTCTCCAAACTGAGTTGTAAGTCAAAGTTAAGTACACATGTTGATTGAATACTTGTCGTTGTGTATTTTAACTGCTGAAGGAATTGAAACTAACAGTAATGTTGCACCTGGGATTTGAACTGGCAGCTTTCTGGCAATGTTAACAATATTAAGGTGGAATGGCTTAGATTGTGCCTTTCCGGTTAGGGTGCTATGATAATCATTCTTCCCTTTCTTTCCCTTAAGGGATGGTAAGATAATTATCCGTCACAGGAGGAGTTCCTTCTGGACGGAGTGCTGTGGTCATAAGCAGGAAGTGAACTGCATGGACAGTAAAGGCGGGGTCATCGTCAGCGGCTCCAGGGACAGAACCGCACGGGTAAGACGGAGGAAGCCGCTCGTGCGCTCGCGTATAAACATCCTGCGTATTCCGCCAACATATCTGAGCGCCTTAGACAGTTAACAGTCCCGCCCATCCAGTAATTAAACTAGCCATTGAACATAGTTTTTTTTTTTCTTTTGATGTTCACGTATTCTTTGCGGCAGTACTTTAAGAAAAAATTGAATACTGGATTTATTATTAATTTTTCACTTTGTGCTTTGTCAGTTGAAGGTAGGTCTGTGGTTTATCTGTGTGGGTCATGGAAAGGTCAGCAGGTGGCTCAGTGGGCAGGCCTGGGCAAGCTTGTCCTGGGTGAGTCCGGTGTTGCCCACTTGCTTGCACGTTGGAATTTACTGGAAATATATTGAAATAAAATATATTCTTAATATTTGAACGCTTCACATATATCCGTTTTAAAAAATTAAATAAAAAAAAATAAATTGTGAAAGATTTTATCAGTATATTTTCAATGTGTCATTATATATTCAGTATCTATGAGGGGTCAGGCACAGGGTCTCACACCCTGTCAAATCCCCTGCCTGCACAAGCTGGCCCCTCCCGCCCTGTGCTCCACCCCCTCCACCTCCGTGGACATCAGTTAATAAAGGACACGGGACAGATGTGCGCTGTCCCGCTCCACAGCCCGGTTTTTCCACAACACCTTTGTGCGAATATTAATTCTGAGCAAGCTATATACTTGCTTGCAAAAAGAGAGAATGGTGTATTTTTTAGTTTCCATGATTCACATTAGGGCTCCACTGAGTAAAATGCTACTTGACGATGTAAATCTGTGTGAAGGGTATTTGATCAGCATGCTCCCTGAGCTGATCAAACAGAGCAAGCTTCAGTAAAGACTGGTCACAGCAGACGGCATTGCTCCCGGTGGGGGGGGCATGGCACCAGCTCAGATCCTGACGTAACGGATGAGAGGGGAGAATACCATTGCTGTGACTCTGCCATGCTCTGCCATGCTCTGACTCTGCCATGCTCTGCCACGCTCTGCCATGCTCTGGCTCTGCCACGCTCTGACTCTGCCACGCTCTGCCATGCTCTGGCTCTGCCATGCTCAGCCATGCTCTGACTCTGCCACGCTCTGCCATGCTCTGACTCTGCCACGCTCTGCCATGCTCTGACTCTGCCATGCTCTGCCACGCTCTGCCATGCTCTGACTCTGCCATGCTCTGCCATGCTCTGCCATGCTTTGACTCTGCCATGCTCTGCCATGCTCTGCCATGCTTTGACTCTGCCATGCTCTGCCATGCTCTGCCACGCTCTGACTCTGCCATGCTCAGCCATGCTCTGACACTGCCATGCTCTGCCACGCTCTGCCATGCTCTGACTCTGCCACGCTCTGCCATGCTCTGTCTCTGCCATGCTCTGCCATGCTCTGCCACGCTCTGACTCTGCCATGCTCTGGCTCTGCCACGCTCTGACTCTGCCATGCTCTGATTCTGCCACGCTCTGACTCTGCCATGCTCTGATTCTGCCACGCTCTGCCATGCTCTGGCTCTGCCACGCTCTGATTCTGCCACGCTCTGCCATGCTCTGGCTCTGCCACGCTCTGGCTCTGCTATGCTCTGGCTCTGCCACGCTCTGACTCTGCCATGCTCTGACTCTGCCACGCTCTGCTATGCTCTGACTCTGCCATGCTCTGATTCTGCCACGCTCTGCCATGCTCTGGCTCTGCCACGCTCTGACTCTGCTATGCTCTGGCTCTGCCACGCTCTGACTCTGCCACGCTCTGGCTCTGCCATGCTCTGACTCTGCCACGCTCTGCCATGCTCTGGCTCTGCCACGCTCTGACACGCTCTGACTCTGCCACGCTCTGGCTCTGACTCTGCCATGCTCTGCCACGCTCTGACTCTGCCACGCTCTGGCATTCAGCTGGTAGCTAAAGTATCACACCGCCACATTGCTCTGTGCATTCCTATCTGTGAGTGTAAATCAGGATTGCAAAATGAATGATGAAACATTTTAGCCGATTAAAATTAATTGTTGCAATTTTAAGTCACTTGAATATGGTTTTTTAAGGTAATTCTTGATTTTTCTCATCTGTCATTTTGAACAGTGTTTGCCTAATAGAGGGTATTATTTGCTCTAAGCTGTTACATTTTCAGCTGGATATGAATTACATTTTAATAATTACAGCCATGCATGTGAGTACATTGTCATATCCCACATATGACTGAATACAAACATTTAGTCAGTGGCTGGAAGCATACAGATACAGTGTGTTTAAAGCATTAATTCAGCCATTACAGACATTGCTAATAAGGTATTGTTCAGCATGCTAATTTCACACCGGGTCAGTTACACCATCGCCCTTTTATACCTGTGGTCTTTGGTTCTGTGAGGGTAATGATGTGCATCCTGTATGATGTCACGTAGGTTATGTGCAGGTTAGGGCATGCGTTTTTATGTCATTTTACATAATGTAGCAGCATTCCTTGTCCAAGACAAACTTCCCTTGAGGGATAATGCATTTTATCTTTAAAATAAGGGCCTTATTTTGTGTTTCCAAAACTGAATCGGGCTATTGCAATGTTCCTTTCCAGCGTTAAGGGGCTTCTTTCAAAGCCATTTGTAAAAAATTTACACTTGCTCGAAAGCAGTGTGATTTGTTGACTTGTAACTTAATTCCAGTTGTGGCTCATACGTTTCCAATGGTGCACCTGTGATGGACTGCACCAGTTCCATGTATTCCTTAAGTATGTCAGGAAGTCATTTCATCTCCCTCTCTTTCCTCATCAGGTGTGGAGCCTGTCACCAAGCCGACTCGGTGAATGTTTGCACACAATCCAGACGTTTGACAGGGTTTGGTCTGTGGCCATAAGTCCATCACAAAGGTAACAACATCATATTCCTCTAAGTATTTACTGAGGTAATTGCTCTGTTTGTTTTCTGCTCAGAAGTTTGAAAAATATAAAACGTTCTCTGTATGCATAGGTGGTTATTTGGTTTAAAGTTTAACTCCAAATAAATTCAGTGTCAGATTCGTAAGAAACTGAACGTAGAGGAAATAGCAAAGGACAGCGAACATCGGCGCAGGTGGCCAGACCTTCTCTAAAGAGTCTTCAATTTATTGCCGCGGTTTGCTTTGAAGTCAGTCGACACCTCTGAAATGCAGATGGCAGAGAATGTGATCCGTGCCCTAAATGCTTAGGAAGCAGATTTCTTTGCCCTCGTGGAATAAAAGCGTGCGGATTACTCCTGATTTATTGCATCGCGCACACGGCTTTAACCTTTTCGTGATTCGGAAGAAAAAGAAAACGCTTGAAATTCTCCAGTGACCATGAATTTGGGTCACGCGGTGTTTTCCTTTAGATTTTGCCGGTGGCCTCCGAACACCCTAAACCCCCATGGGAACCCTCAAACAGAATACTCCTTGTATGCTGTTGTGAACACAGACAACACCCGCTAAAATAAGTGGATTTGCGCTAGCCCGTTTGAGTTCTTAGCTCACCGATATTTGCGCAGCAAGGTTTCCTCTGACAAGCGGGTTCTTCCGTCCAAACTAGTAGCTCCGTGTAGCTGAAGCAGTGCATATGGCCGATGCATTTTTGCCTAACGAAATGGCCTCATAAAAGAGAAAGGGAAAAAAATAGTGGCCGGATATCATGGCGAAGCGGGGTTACGTTTGCAGCCGCTTTGATTGCTCGCCCGTGTACACACCCACACACTTAATGGCGCACAGGCGCGTAAGGCAGCCCGGCAAGCCCGTGCTCTCTGCCTCCTTCAGTAGCATACTCGAGACAGCTACTTTTGTTCCCTTCGCTTTAAAGCCGCGGTGTAAATGTAAACAAACTAGACCCAAACGTCAAAGGCCGTCTTGCCTGGTCTTGTCAGTCGTGCTGCCGTCTTGCCGGAGCGGGACAATCAGTTACCGCTGCCTGACCAGACCCGGCTCGGGGGCCTCCCAGCCGATTTATTAAGCCCCGGTGCCCCTGTCTCCTCGGCCAAGAATTTAAATTTCAGAATAAGAGACGATTATCCACGTCATTAATTCTCCCAATTTGATGGCTGAAATAGCAGGTCGTGAAGCAGACTGCTGACTCGAGATAATGGAACGGCTCCTTTTAACATATTGACGACGGGAGAAGTTAATTAAAATTCCCAGGGATGAAGGTGTCAACTAACCTATAAACCCATCGCATTTATACAAATCACCGCTCGGGCGCAGCGGCCAGATGGAAGGAGGAAGGGAGTAGCATTCGGCATCATGCTTTTGCGTCGGTCCGTCTTGGGCTGTTTAAATAACAATCCCAAACAGGGTTTCCCCATTTTTTGGCAGCGTTTATTCGTTATTCGCTGTGTCAGGTTTGTGGTGCGGTTCCCGCGCTCCTGAATTCCAAACACCCTCTGCGGGACAACATTTACATTTGTGTTCTACAACCAAGGTGTTAAACGTGTAATAACCTGCGACCTTACTGGCGTGACTGGTAAAACTGCTTTAAATGTGGGTGAATTTGCTGGCAGAATTTTTTTCCGTAATTGTCTGTAAGAAACGGAAATTATCTGCTATAGTTGTTACAGACCTTGACAAAAAATGCTCCACAATTCTTCAACTTCATTTCTCATATGTATGATAATTAATTTAAAAGAAGATATGGGTCAAAGTCAACAGTGAGAATTGTTCTAACTGCTGTTGCTTAAAAGCTTTTAGGTCTTACTGTATGTGTAGCACTTGTATGTGGTTCCTCGAGTAGTAAGCCTGTGTTTTTGAAAAGAACATATGACTGCTCTGGTGATATTTCAGTTTGTAAATAAATATGTCATTTTATGTGTGAAGATTTTAATATGATGAGCGTATTGGTTGCTTCCTAGTGAACTTTTTGGTTTGATTAATCCAGATGCCAGTTTTCACGTTTAAAGGTTTTAGCAGCTCCGTTTAAGGGATTTTCAGATAATATACCGTAGCTTTCACTTCGCCATCTGTCGGAAACACACTTCCTAAAACATGTCTTTGTCATAAATCAATAAATGAAAGCTGGAACCTGAGTTTTTTCATTAAGGTGCAGTGTGGAAAAATTAGAGCCCCCCCCCCCCCCCGTAGCACAATTGTGTAGGGGTGGGGGTCACACGTATCAGGTTTGAAGTGTGTGTGTTGAGGGCAGAAGTAATACGCACGCTGAATGTTTTGCCGATGGGTCCCAGAGGAAAACGAGAAGGTCAGTCCACGGGGTGGGGGGGTAAGGAGGGTGGGGAGGGGGGGTGATTACACAATGCATGTTTTAATTTGGAGAAGCTGTGGGTAGGAGAAAGGGAGCCCCTTGTGTTGCAAATGTATTTGTTCCAGCTTCACGCTTGAGGTATCTAAAGAAGAGTGGACTGAGAGACACGCAGCTGCAGCCAGTGGGTCCAGAGCAGGAAAACACCCGCGTTCAGGGAAAACACCCCCGTTCAGGGAAAACACCCGTGTTCAGGGAAAACACTCGCGTTTTGGGAAAACACCCCTGTTCAGGGAAAACACCCGCGTTCAGGGAGACGCCTGCGTTCAGAGAGAGTGCTCGTGTTCAGGGAGAAGCACGGGTTCAGAGAGAATGCTCATGTTCAGGGAGAATGCTCGTGTTCAGGGAGAATGCTCGTGTTCAGGGAAACACCCACGTTCAGGGAGATGCCAGCGTTCAGGGAGACACTGGTGTTCAGGGAGAATGCTTGTGTTCAGGGAGATGCACAGGTTCAGAGAGAATGCTCGTGTTCAGGGAAACACCCACATTCAGGGAAATGCCCGCGTTCAGGGAGATGCTCACATTCAGGGAGAATGCTCGCGTTCAGACACTGCTTCATCCCACAAACTCTACTATAGACCAAACACCCACATTCAGTCGCTTCTTAACACCACAGAAGCTACTGTAGACCAACCAGTTGGCCCACTCCTGCAGCCTTCCTTCCCCCTTGTTTTTCTGGAGGACAGGAGCATCCTGGTGAGTAACAGAGTTCCCTGGTTAGTAACAGGGGGCCCTGGTTAGTAACAGAGTGCACTGGTTAGTAACAGGGGCCCTGGTGAGTAACAGAGTGCCCTGGTGAGTAACAGAGTTCCCTGGTTAGTGACAGAGTTCCCTGGTTAGTAACAGAGCGCCCTGGTTAGTAACAGAGTCCCCTGGTTAGTAACAGAGTGCCCTGGTTAGTAACAGAGTTCCCTGGTTAGTAACAGAGCGCCCTGGTTAGTAACAGAGTCCCCTGGTTAGTAACAGAGTGCCCTGGTTAGTAACAGAGTTCCCTGGTTAGTAACAGAGTGCCCTGGTTAGTAACAGAGTGCCCTGGTTAGTAACAGTGTGCCCTGGTTAGTAACAGAGCGCCCTGGTTAGTAACAGAGTGCCCTGGTTAGTAACAGGAGCCCTGGTTAGTAACAGAGTGCCCTGGTGAGTAACAGAGTTCCCTGGTTAGTAACAGTGTGCCCTGGTGAGTAACAGAGTTCCCTGGTTAGTAACAGAGTGCCCTGGTTAGTAACAGAGTGCCCTGGTTAGTAACAGGAGCCCTGGTTAGTAACAGAGTGCCCTGGTTAGTAACAGTGTGCCCTGGTTAGTAACAGAGTTCCCTGGTTTGTAACAGTGTGCCCTGGTTAGTAACAGGAGCCCTGGTTAGTAACAGAGTGCCCTGGTTAGTAACAGTGTGCCCTGGTTAGTAACAGAGTTCCCTGGTTTGTAACAGTGTGCCCTGGTTAGTAACAGGAGCCCTGGTGAGTAACAGAGTTCCCTGGTTAGTAACAGGAGCCCTGGTTAGTAACAGAGTGCCCTGGTTAGTAACAGGAGCCCTGGTTAGTAACAGAGTGCCCTGGTTAGTAACAGAGTGCCCTGGTTAGTAACAGAGTTCCCTGGTTTGTAACAGTGTGCCCTGGTTAGTAACAGGAGCCCTGGTTAGTAACAGAGTGCCCTGGTTAGTAACAGTGTGCCCTGGTTAGTAACAGTGTGCCCTGGTTAGTAACAGGAGCCCTGGTTAGTAACAGGGGGCCCTGGTGAGTAACAGAGTTCCCTGGTTAGTAACAGTGTGCCCTGGTTAGTAACAGAGTCCCCTGGTTAGTAACAGAGTACCCTGGTTAGTAACAGTGTGCCCTGGTTAGTAACAGAGTCCCCTGGTTAGTAACAGAGTACCCTGGTTAGTAACAGAGTGCCCTGGTTAGTAACAGTGTGCCCTGGTTAGTAACAGTGTGCCCTGGTTAGTAACAGAGTTCCCTGGTTTGTAACAGTGTGCCCTGGTTAGTAACAGGAGCCCTGGTTAGTAACAGGGGGCCCTGGTGAGTAACAGAGTTCCCTGGTTAGTAACAGTGTGCCCTGGTTAGTAACAGAGTCCCCTGGTTAGTAACAGAGTACCCTGGTTAGTAACAGTGTGCCCTGGTTAGTAACAGAGTCCCCTGGTTAGTAACAGAGTACCCTGGTTAGTAACAGAGTGCCCTGGTTAGTAACAGTGTGCCCTGGTTAGTAACAGAGTCCCCTGGTTAGTAACAGAGTTCCCTGGTTAGTAACAGTGTGCCCTGGTTAGTAACAGAGTGCCCTGGTTAGTAACAGAGTTCCCTGGGTAGTAACAGAGTGCCCTGGTTAGTAACAGGAGCCCTGGTTAGTAACAGTGTCCCCTGGTTAGTAACAGTGTCCCCTGGTTAGTAACAGAGTGCCCTGGTGAGTAACAGAGTGCCCTGGTTAGTAACAGGAGCCCTGGTTAGTAACAGAGTGCCCTGGTTAGTAACAGTGTCCCCTGGTTAGTAACAGAGTGCCCTGGTGAGTAACAGAGTGCCCTGGTTAGTAACAGAGTTCCCTGGTTAGTAACAGGAGCCCTGGTTCGTAACAGTGTGCCCTGGTTAGTAACAGAGTGCCCTGGTTAGTAACAGGAGCCCTGGTTAGTAACAGTGTGCCCTGGTTAGTAACAGAGTGCCCTGGTGAGTAACAGAGTTCCCTGGTTAGTAACAGAGTGCACTGGTTAGTAACAGAGTGCCCTGGTTAGTAACACTGTGCCCTGGTGAGTAACAGAGTTCCCTGGTTAGTAACAGAGTGCCCTGGTTAGTAACAGAGTTCCCTGGTTAGTAACAGGAGCCTGGTGGTTTGCGGCTGCTCCAAACTCCCTCTGAAACCATGTTGTAGTTTTCAGTAGACGGATGTGTCGCGTCGGAATGTTGCAGACTCAGTGGAAGGGAGACTGCACGTCCAGTGTTCAGAACAGGGAGCTGAACATCTGGTTAGCCTATAGTAACGTCTGCGTTCAGGCGCTCAGGTGTTGGGGATTTATTGCCCTGGCACCAGTCTCACCCGGCATTGGAAGCACAGAGGAAAAAAATGAGTGTGCGAAAGTAAATCTGGGCCTGGCTGTTTTTCTAGCGAGCTCCATCTCAGGCCTGTATTACTGGGGTATCGTGTGCCTGTGCTGCTAGGCCTGAGCCCGTTCCCTGCCCCTGCAGATCCACAGCGCGGGTGATAGGCCTCAGCACTGTGCCCAGACCCTTCACTTTCACACACCTCTCTCTTTCCTCTCGTTGCCTTTCAGGTTGGAGTGTTTGGGTCACACGGTCCGCTGCTTCCCACCCACACTCCCCTCTACGACAGACACACCCCCCTCTAGGACAGACACAACCCCCTTTAGGACAGACACACCCCCCTCTAGGACAAACACACCCCCCTCTAGGACAGACACACCCCCCTTTAGGACAGACACACTCCCCTCTAGGACAGACACACCCCCCTCTAGGACAGACACACCCCCCTTTAGGACAGACACACCCCCCTTTAGGACAGACACACCCCCATTTAGGACAGACACACCCCCTTTAGGACAGACACACCCCCTTTAGGACAGACACACAGACACACCCCCTTTAGGACAGACACACTCCCCCTTTAGGACAGACACACAGACACACCCCCTTTAGGACAGACACACCCCCCTTTAGGACAGACACACCCCTCTTTAGGACAGACACACCCCCCTTTAGGACAGACACACTCCCCTTTAGGACAGACACACTCTCCTTTAGTACAGACACACCCCCCTTTAGGACAGACACACTCCCCTTTAGGACAGACACACTCTCCTTTAGTACAGACACACCCCCCTTTAGGACAGACACACAGACACACCCCCCTTTAGGACAGACACACCCCCCTTTAGGACAGACACACTCCCCTTTAGGACAGACACACCCCCCTTTAGGACAGACATACAGACACACCACCTTTAGGACAGACACACCCCCCTTTAGGACAGACACACCCCCCTTTAGGACCGACACACCCCCCTTTAGGACCGACACACCCCCCTTTAGGACAGACACACTCCCCTTTAGGAGAGACACACAGACACACCCCCTTTAGGACAGGACAGACACACTGCCCTTTAGGACAGATACACCCCCCTTTAGGACAGACACACCCCCTTTAGGACAGACACACCCCCCTTTAGGACAGACACACCCCCCTTTAGGACAGACACACTCCCCTTTAGGACAGACACACCCCCCTTTAGGACAGACGGAGCTTCCCACCCGAACCCTCCTTTAGGACAGACACACAGACACACCCTCCTTTAGGACAGACACACAGACACACCCCCCTTTAGGACAGACACACAGACACACCCCCCTTTAGGACAGACACACAGACACACCCCCCTTTAGGACAGACACACAGACACACCCCCCTTTAGGACAGACACACAGACACACCCCCCTTTAGGACAGACACACAGACACACCCTCCTTTAGGACAGACGGGGCTTCTCCCCACTGCCCATTCCCCAGCCCGTATCAGAGGGCCGGTGGCCATGCAGAACCCCGCGAGTGACCCAGATTGTTTCTGATTGGGGGTCTGTTCCCCGCGGGCCCGCCCCTTCCCTGAGCGGGGCCTTTGTGTGCGGGGGCGGGCCCCGGCCAGCCTGTCCGTCACCCCCGAGTCCTCGGTCCTGAGCTCTCGGGGTTCCCGATTGCTGCTAATGGGGCCTAATTTACATACTTTCGTCCTCCATTATCTCTGGGACGGTTTTGTTCCGCTGCTGTGTGCATCAGAGAGGTTCAGGAATCACACACGTCGTTTTGTTCCAGGAGTGAACAGGACTCGCACAATCCTGTTCCTCGCCACCGCTGTTGTGGTTATTTAACTCTGGATACCCAAACCACTGTTTTGATTTCTGCGATTATTAAAAGTAATAATCGCTCTGGACCATGTTTTTTTTTTTTTTTTTGCTAACCTCTTTGAAATGATTTTGTTCAAACTACAATATGAAGGGTACATGGTTTGAATAGAAATTGAAAGTGGTCTCATTGGAGATAATAGTGAAGTGAAAAGTGATTTTTCCTGGAAAAGTTTTTTCCTGAATATTAAACTGTCCTGCATATTTTCCTCTCTTGTACTTCAACTACTGTGTCTGAGTGAAACTATTTTTGAGACGTCTCTCATAAACGTACTATAAATCTGTCCAGTGAATTAGGAAGAAATAGCTTATATAATGGATAGTCCTTCTTCTCAAACAGGCATGAATTCTATGTACTGAACAGTACTCTTTACAGTACTCTGTACTGTAAAATGGCCGGTAAATAGATTGTGAAGTGCAGAATTAACTGAATTTTGTAGTGGCCTTCATGTATCCAAAAGATTCCTGATCATACAGTGAAGACCTTACTCAATGTTTTCTGTGTTCTGCTTGTAATGTAATTATAACTTATTTTTTAGAGAAAGTTCAATGCATTTTTGGTTTCATTACATTATTTCCCGTATTAAAAAAACAATTGTATAAAAAAGTCACATATTCTAGTTTATGGTTTCCCGAGTACACAGCTAATTGTGTCAGGATATAAATTCAGTGATATATTTACTCTCCGCTCTAGTTTCTGTAAATGAAGGTGCAATGGTGTGCATTACTGTGGTAAACTGAATGACTGAATAAAAAATACAGAAGAACATGTTTTATTTTTAAAAGTTGCTGAAAGAAATTCTGCTCTCTTCTCACTTTTGTTAAATTGTTAAAGTAGCACCCATGCAAATCCATGCATCCACCTGTCTAGGATTATGCACTATTTTTTGTCATACGTGCTTGAATTGGTTTCAGCTTTCTCTGTAAATATAGAGTAATATTTTAGTTGCAGTGATGGGGAATTTTATACCCCCAGCTTTGGAATACAAGCAGCATCACAACAGGCATTAAGGAATCTAGAAAATGGCAGTGCAAACACAGGGCAATGGCTGTAATTTATTTATTTCAGACATTTTAAATTATGAAATAAGATGTATGTTTCGGAACCGTTGTTAGGATTTTAATGTGTTTCGGCTAAATCAGCATACGTTTATGCACACTTTCGTAACCGATGTGGACCCTGAAACACCAAAAACTTACATGTGCAGCAAGACTGCCCCCTAGCTATGCCATCTCAACTCAAAATATAATGGACAGCATCCTCCTGTCTAAACCCGGCTTCTCTCCTGTTTGAATCCTATTCATCATTATCAGCTAGCAAAAAGTGCCCCCCCCACACACACACACGAACACTCTCTCACACACAAACACATACACACACTCTTTCTCTCTTTCTGGCACACACACACACTCTGTTGCTCTCTCACACATGCACACAGACATACACACTCACACTCTGTCTGTCTCTCTCTTTCTCTCACACACACACACTCTCTCACATTCACACACACACACAGTTTCTCACACACACACGCACTCTCTCACACACATATACACATACTCTTTCTCACACACACATACACACTCACTCTCACTCACACACACACACACACACACACTACGTCTATATCTACAATATCAATATCTATAATTATCAGACGGTTTAGTTAATGAGGTCGTTAAATCCATAACTGTCGCTGTTCTTTCTTATTTCCTTTTTAATGCCTATGAATTATCATCACTTAAATCTCTTCAGACTTGAGTTTACTTCCTTTTTCATGGGGGAAGGAGATAAATCTGGTACTGCCATTTTTGTTTTACCTTTAAAATTACAATTGATTACCCTGAAGTGCCATCAACCACATTTAGAGCGCATATGTGTAATTTTATTTGATGTAATATTACATCCTATGACATAATACTTGATATTGGCCATGTATTGTTGTACACGTGTTCCATTGGAGTCATGGTGATCCCATTGGCTGCTTGCTGGCTCGTTCTGAGCAATTGTATGACTTCAGGAAATGAACAGGACAGTCCAATTCTGCAAGCTCCCCACAGACCCTTATGGAAATGGAGAGTACAGCAATATATTACAAATATGTGGAAAATATAATGATAAACATATTTCACAGAAGTGTAATATGTTACTATATCTAAAAGTGCCAATTAGTAGAATAATTGACAATGTATTACGAAGTGTTCCGATGTATAGATATATAGATTTCAGTATATTTTACAATATATTCCAGTTCCATAAGACGATGCATTTTTGAAAAAGGCAGAACTTTGTGGAGAAGGGATCTTCATATTAAATTAAATCGATGAGTGCTAAGTGATTTATTAATGTTTATTGCATTTCTACCATTATTGAAGCATGTCTGGTCTGTCTATTTTGTTATTAATATGTTACTACACATGTGGAAGCAACTCAATTTCAGGGTAAGCTTTCATAAAGAAGACTGGACATGATAATGCTGGGTGTAATCTGCAACACCTAATGAGGTTATTGGAGAATGAAGCAGTTTAAATTTGAAATGCTGATGCACCTGTGTGTTGTAGTTCCTCTCTGTGTAAGCAGAGCTTGCATAGCTAACTGTTCTGACTGCATATGGGATGAAGTTTAGCACTGCAGGCTCTCTACCTGTCTGTGTGGAAATAGCCAGCTTATCTCTGACAATGATGTGCTACCAAAGGCAAAAAAAAAGCCCATAGTGGGACTCCACCTGAATCTGTGTGGTGGAGGGGGGGGGGGCTGGGCCTTCCTGTGGAGGGCCCGAACTCCGCGTCAAAGGGCCCGTCATACAAAGGCCTGGGGGAGGAGGGGGGGGGGGGGGGGGGGTCCGCTGACCACTCCAAAGGATGGGGGCTGCAAGCCAGTGGAGGGAGAAGCAGCCCCAAGGAGAGCAGAGAAAGGGGGACCATATTTCAGCTTTTGTTTTGTCTTGAACTCGTCAAGCACAACTACAAAGTTGTTGCAGGGCCGAGCCTTTGAGCGTCTCCAAAGAGAGGCGATTGTTGGATAAACCGCCCCGAACTGCCACTTTCTCACAACGGCAGGAGCGTCACCTCTGACCTCTGTACGAGAGTACAGGGAACCCCCCCAACCGCCCCCCCCCAAAACCCAATCTGGCCCCATTTCTTCATCCCACTCAACCGCAAAACTGAAATTCACATCTCTCACTCTCTCTCATTCCCTCTCTCTCTGACTCTCTCATTCCCTCCCTCTTTCTCTCTGACTCTCTCATTCCCTCTCTCCTCTCTGTCTCTCTCATTCTCTGCCTCCCTCTCTCTCTCATTCCCTCCCTCTCTCTCTCTCTGTCTCTCTCATTCCCTCCCTCCCTCCCTCTCTCCTCTCTCTCATTCTCTGCCTCCCTCTCTCTCTCTCTCATTCCCTCCCTCTCTCTCTCTGTCTCTCTTATCCCCTCCCTCCATCCCTCTCTCTCTCTCTCATTCTCTCATTCCCTCCCTTTCTCTCTCATTCCCTCCCTCTCTCCTCTCTCTCTCATTCCCTCCCTCCCTCTCTCCTCTCTCATTCTCTACCTCCCTCCCTCTCTCCTCTCTCTCATTCTCTCCCTCTCTTCTCTCCCTCTCTCTCCCTCTCACTCCCTCTCTCTCTCTCTCTCTCTCTCCCTCTCACTCGCTCACTCTCCGGGTTGTGTCTCAGGAGTCAAGAATGCAGTTAGTGGAAAAAAGCGAGGGAAGAGAAAGGCTGTAACAATGAAGCTATAAGGCGCTGAATGTGTTCCCACACGCTAGGCGGAGCAGCCCTCTGCTGATTGGCCGGCCCGGGAGCCTGGCTCTGCCGGCAGGGGGTCGTCCAAATGACTGCGGCCCGCACAGCCCCTCCCTGGGGCAGGCCATTAGGCACATGCCCCATACAGGTGCTACCAGCGCTGCGCTTGAGATGGAAACTTTTGTAGTGCCCCGAAAAGCATTTTGATGAGGGGAGTATTCTTTTTTTTTTTCTTCTTTTTCTTTTTTTTTTTTTTAGAGGGGAGCAATGGGAAGAAAGGAAGAAAAAAAAAAAGTTTTGTAAAGTTTAAGAATGTGAGCTGGATTGAAGGTTGCGTGCATGCAGGCAGTGGTGCATGCTGGGATTTCAGGCCCCGCGGGGAGCTGCAGAACCTGTCTATGCTTCATCTGTTATCTGACTGATGCATTTCTGACTGGAGGATTCATTAAAAAGAAAGGAAAAAACATATATTCTGTGTTTTATATTTGATATTGTATATTTAAATTTTATGATCCCCTGAATTAAATACTCATAGCGAAAATAACCAAAGTTTTTGTGTTGGTGGTGTAATGTAATGGTTTGGTAACTCAAAGCTAATAAATTGCCCTGGATAGACCTTTTGCTAACTGCAGTGTAACTAGCCAAATGGGGTTCGATTTGTGCCGTGGTTTTGCAATGAGTTGGATCCATTTTCGCGTCGGGCCGAAGTTTGTCTTGTTTCATGTTAGCTTGAACTTTTTGGCAGATGTACTATCACCTACTGCTACAGTACTAATACTATTCTTTACCAGCAGCATGCCATTTGTGGCTTTTTTATATGGGGTAAGGTATATTGGTACCTATATTTGACATTTTATGAGTATGGTTGTTTTATTGTTCACAAGTATTGTTTTTGAAATGTTTTTAATATTCAGGTTGTGATTGGGATTTTCTGGGTGTGCAGTGTGTGAGGCACACACATCAAATTAGCAGGAAGTTCGGGGAAATGAGCAACCCTTCGCCATTTAGCTTTTTGCATGCATGCTTGTGAAGAGGTTCGGGGTTCAGGGTTCAGGGTTCACCACATGCCATATGTTACAACAGAGAGGTCAGGTGACCTGGTGTTCGACGGTTAGCGAGGCCGCGTGGATGTAAATATGGGTTAATTGGTTCTACTGTCGCCTTTATGGCAGTCCTTATGTTTTTTCTGTTGTTTTTTTTGTTTTATTTATTTTTCCTAAATTGCCCCTGAGCGGAGAGCTGTATGTGGAGTGTCCCCCGCTGACCTCAGACAGTGAGGACACAAACAGACAGCCAAAAGGTCTGTGAACTGTTCAGAGTTCAGAGTGGGGTGGGCGGGGGGGGGGTGGGGGTTGCTAACGCAGGTCTCCTTACGGTCTGCTCCAGGATGGTATGAACGCATCTTGGCCCATTCAGCCCAAGCATTTTAGGAGCTGCGATCAAAGCAGGTTTGCAGACTTGCATGCATCCAGCCCACAAAGGCGGGGGTCACCCGAAACAAATTAACCGCCTTCTGGGCTGAAAGGTTCAGTCTTTGGATGGAAGACTGACATGTGTGGGATTGACCCCTCCCCCCCCACCCCACCCCACCCCACCCCACCCCACCCAAAATCAATCCATATTTGCTTCTGTTTTCTCTGTATTTTCCCAAACTGTGTTTCTGCCCTGGGGGGGCATGTGTGTGTCCTATGACAGGCTCGTAATACTGCAGAGGGAGTTCCACTGTCTGGGACAGAACTTATCAGATGCAGTTTAGCACATGCTGCTCTGCAGACTGAAAGCTTGTGTTTTCTTGCACCGTTATATATTACTTATTTATCAGACTGAAAACTGACAGAATAAACTCACAGGTATTATCTGCCAGACTGAACAGGAACTCTCCATTCCTTCACTCACATGTAGGAATGGAGAAGGAAGGAACTCGGTTGTGTGTTCATCATATGTTCTTGTTTTAAAGTGGTTGAATGTTTATTTGCATGTTTTCTTCAACAAGTAAACAAAAATGAAGTTTGATCTAGCAAGAACAAATAAAAAGGTTTGTGACAGACATTTCCTGTAGCTGAAAATTAATTAGCTTGTGAACCGTTGGCTGCGGATTAGCTGAAGCAGCTATATTGGTTTATCTTCAGATTTCTAATTAAGATTTTGATCAAGGGCTGTCCAAGGATTATGTGTACAAAACTGTATTCATTCCAGTGCATGAAAAGACAGATTGGATCCACTCAGAAAGGGATGTAAAAAAAAAGGTGTCAAAGGCTAATAATTTTTTTTTGCGATTCAATATTATCCGCAATTGATCCAAAATTATTTGGCCATTATGTTTTAGTTAAAGATCTCAATTTATCAGATCTTATTTCTGAGCGTCCTTGTAAGACATGCACAAGGTTTTGCATCCGTGCATCCAGCAGTTGATAAGACAGACACATATATGCAAATATTTTTTAAACCGGGGGCTTCCCAGTAGGGAGGACCACAGCGCCACCAAGTGTCCGACAAGCCCCTGTCTGGGGGATTGGGTGAGTTTAGGGACGTCAGTATGGGGCAAGAGGACCCGCAAAAATAACATCTCTGCCCTCTCGTGATAATGAGTCACAATAACAGTCAGAATATGAGTGGCGTTCCTCTGATGTTATTTAGACTGTCCTCTGCTATATCAGAACAGCTTCTGCCCGAGTCTTCTAGCCCAGGGTGGGTTATTTCATACAGCAGAGATATACTGGCTGTATCCCGGAGAGCAAGATAAGAGAGATAAGCTTGATTGAGTGTCAATGCCACAAATTAAGAGGAGGATACTGGTGTAATTGTGTACGAGCTGTGTTATGCTTCACATCTGCGCAGTGTTGCTCCCGAAGAAGCAGAGGGGTGCTCAGCTTCTCTTTCGATGGCTTTCTGAGCGGGTGTCTCTCTGTAGCTGATGTTCACGCTCGCTGAGACTTTCCTAAAATAACAGCATTAGCGAAGACGCCGTGTGGTGGGCCTTTTGCTCGACGTCTGCTTGCTCAGTCAGACCGCGGCCCAGCACCCCATAGGTCACACATTCCATCTGTGATTTGGATTTGAATTCTCATTGGCCAGAATAAGTGAGTGAGAACGCGCGAATGGAGGAGGGGCTCTGAGAATGAAAGTGTCCTCAAAACTGCTTCATCCTTGGGATATGTTTTTATTGATGAATAGCTGTAGTCCTATGTAATAAAATGATTATAAAAGGATCATAATGAACCTAATTAAGTTCCCTAACAAAAATTAAGAAAATGTCTTTTGTCTAGCAATATTGGTTTGTTTATTTATTTATTTTTGAGATTATAGATATATCAGTGTGGATGCTGGATACAGTGGCTTTGACTGCCAGAATATTTGTACAGTTGTTTTTATGACTGTTAAAATGAATGTTGGATGGCAGCACTGTCACGTTTGCGCAGATTGTTCATGTTGGATGGCAACGCTGTCACGTTTGCGCAGATTGTTCATGTTGGATGGCAGCGCTGTCACGTTTGCGCAGATTGTTGATGTTGGATGGCAGCGCTGTCACGTTTGCGCAGATTGTTCATGTTGGATGGCAGCGCCGTCACGTTTGCGCAGATTGTTCATGTTGGATGGCAGCGCCGTCACGTTTGCGCAGATTGTTCATGTTGGATGGCAGCGCCGTCACGTTTGCGCAGATTGTTCATGTTGGATGGCAGCGCTGTCACGTTTGCGCAGATTGTTCATGTTGGATGGCAGCGCTGTCACGTTTGCGCAGATTGTTCATGTTGGATGGCAGCGCTGTCACGTTTGCGCAGATTGTTCATGGTTACGTCGATGGTTCTGATGCAAATCTGCGCAGTGTGAAGTTTGTGTTTAGCAGCGCGGGGGCTAGCAGCGCAGCAAACAGAATATTCACGCTCCGAGGGGTTCTCTCAGGATTTTTAAAACCTTGAATATAAAGTGCAACAGACTGAGTGCGCAGAACTGTAGATATATTGTATCGTGTTTTTTTTTTAGCTAAAATGAAAAACAAATAAATACAACAGCCCTTATATATTTGAACTGTGTCCGGTTTCTCATGAAAATAAGCTCAGATACAAGTAAGTAAGTTGATCTAGGATTCTGAAAATTTGTCATGCAGAGGAATCGGACCTGTGAACCAACATTTAGAACTTTATCATTTTTCTGTTTTTGTTCACATACGGTTAGTAGGATCTCTAATTGGTAATGTTGTGTCAGGGTTGAACTTGAACTTCATTAAACCGTGCACTTCCCTCACTCCCCTGTTGTGATTCTGAAAGCTGCTATATTTAATAAACTCCTGAAAGCAGAAATACTCCCTGTGTTTTTTTAGATTTCACTGGGAGATGTAAAGTGGATGATTATCCCGCATTTAATTAAAGCACTCTCCTCCAAACCAGTCATGTTAATGAAGCACATTCACAGCACCGATACTCTGGGTACACAGGACAAGGCATTTCCTTTCTTTCACACCTGCTCATTTTTTGTCACCACTGTGGCTGATGGAGGACAGCGTAATGAATCACAGCATATTGCAATTGCGTGGTCTGTATTGCTACAAATCACGCGGTGTGTATTTGTGCATGGTGTGGTTACGGTCATGGTGGCTGAGCCTGTTGGCGTAGCAGGTTGTGCTGCGTTACGATCGCGGCAGGTTGTCCTGGGTTACGGTCGGGCCGGTTGTGCTGGGTTACGATCGTGGCAGGTTGTGCTGGGTTACGATCGTGGCAGGTTGTGCTGGGTTACGATCGTGGCAGGTTGTGCTGGGTTACAATCGCGGCAGGTTGTGCTGCGTTACGATCGCGGCAGGTTGTGCTGGGTTACGGTCGGGCCGGTTGTTCTGGGTTACGATCGTGGCAGGTTGTGCTGGGTTACGGTCGGGCCGGTTGTGCTGCGTTACGATTGTGGCAGGTTGTGCTGGGTTATGATCGCGGCAGGTTGTGCTGGGTTACGATCGCGGCAGGTTGTGCTGGGTTACGGTCAGGCCGGTTGTGCTGGGTTACGATCGCTGCAGGTTGTGCTGGGTTACAATTGCAGCAGGTTGTGCTGGGTTACGATTGCAGCAGGTTGTGCTGGGTTACGATCGCGGCAGGTTGTGCTGGGTTACGGTCGCGGCAGGTTGTGCTGGGTTACGATTGCAGAAGGTTGTGCTGGGTTACGGTTGCACAGGTTGTGCTGGGTTACGGTCGCGGCAGGTTGTGCTGGGTTGCAGTCGCAGTGGCTGAGCCTGTTAGCGTAGCAGGTTGTGCTGGGTTACGGTCCTGGTGGTAGACCCTGTTAGCGTAGTAGGTCGTGCTGGGTTACGGTTGTGGTGTTAGACCCTGTTAGCGTAGCAGGTTTTGCTGGGTTATGGTCGTGGTGGCAGAGCCCGTTAGCATAGCAGGTTGTGCTGGGTTACGGTCGTGGTGGTAGACCCTGTTAGCGTAGCAGGTTGTGGTTGGGTTACGGTCACGGCAGGTTGTGCTGGGTTGCAGTTGCAGTGGCTGAGCCCGTTAGCGTAGCAGGTTGTGCTGGGTTACGGTCGTGGTGGTAGACCCTGTTTGCGTAGCAGGTTGTGCTGGGTTACGGTCGTGGTGGTAGACCCTGTTAGCATAGCAGGTTGTGCTGGGTTACGGTCGCGGTGGCAGAGCCCGTTAGCATAGCAGGTTGTGCTAGGTTACGGTCGCAGTGGCAGAGCCTGTTAGCGTAGCAGGTTGTGCTGGTTTACAGTTGTGGTGGCTGAGCCCGTTAGCATAGCAGGTTGTGCTGGGTTATGGTCGCGGTGGCAGAGCCCGTTAGCGTAGCAGGTTGTGCTGGTTTACAGTTGTGGTGGCTGAGCCCGTTAGCATAGCAGGTTGTGCTGGGTTATGGTCGCGGTGGCAGAGCCCGTTAGCGTAGCAGGTTGCGCTGGGTTGCGGTCGTGGTGGCAGAGCCCGTTAGCGTAGCAGGTTGCTCTGGGTTACGGTCGCGGTGGCAGAGCCCGTTAGCGTAGCAGGTTGTGCTGGGTTACGGTCGCGGTGGCAGAGCCTGTTAGCGTAGCAGGTTGTGTTGGGTTACGGTTGTGGTGGCAGAGCCCGTTAGCGTAGCAGGTTGTGCTGGGTTACGGTCGCGGTGGCAGAGCCCGTTAGCGTAGCAGGTTGCGCTGGGTTGCGGTCGTTGTGGCAGAGCCCGTTAGCGTAGCAGGTTGTGCTGAGTTACGCTCGCAGTGGCTGAGCCCGTTAGTGTAGCAGGTTGCGCTGGGTTGCAGTCGCAGTGGGTGAGCCCGTTAGCGTAGCAGGTTGCGCTGGGTCAGCTCTAACAGTGTTGGTACTGTTGCAGCCTGCCTCTCTGCGGGGGCAGGAGCAACGTTTGTGTGACCCCGGCGCTAATTCCATGCTACTCAGTACTTGGAATAATGATGTCAACTGATTAGGTTACCGAAACGGCAGCTCCGGCCCAAAGCCCTGCCATGTTCTAATCATCCGGGGGCACAGCACATTTTTCGGGGCGCAGGGGTCGAGGAGATGGGGGTTTGCTGTTCAGGGAGGGCAGGGGAGGGGAGGGGTGTGTACCCACGTGAGGCGAGAGAGGCTTTGACCTTTACAGCTATAATATCACTGCAAATCTCTTTCAGATCAGTCAGAAGTTGTCTTTAAAAAACAGTATTTAATTGCGGCGTTCTGCGTTTCTCTCTCTCCCCCCCCCCTTTTTTTTGGGCGATTGGGCTCAGTGAGGGGTGAGAAATCGGAGTAATAGAGAGCAACAAGGGCCTGGATGAGAGAGCCGCGCCGGGCCTCTATTGTATCCTGTGTCAGGGCGGGGTCAGAGGTCACGGAGGCTGCATATTCGGCGGGGGCACACGGCCTGCGTGGGCGCAGATTAGTTTACCCAACAGTCATTAAAATGCCAGCGCGGGCCCGCGGAGATGAATGCGCTCGATGGGCCACCGCTAAACGGCCTGACAGCCGCCCTGTCCGGCTCTGCCAGTCTGCGTCCGCCCCCGCTGGACCGCACGGCTACAGCCAACCGGACCCAAGTCCTCATATTTATCCATGTCTATCATATCTATCTGCATCTTTCTCCAGAATTCCAGCCTTTTCTGATACTGAGCCTGAGCATTTTTATGGTAGTCTCTCTCTCTCTCTCTCTCTCTCTCTGTCCCTCCTCCCCCCCCCCCCCCCCCCGTGTGTGTCTGTGATTATGGCATAGTTATGATAAGGTGTCACAACAGAGTGGGATTTTAAGGATGTGTTTGAAAATCCCTCCCACTCTCTCCCTTTCCTGCTGCGCTGTATGTTCATGTTCGGCCATTTATCCCCTTTCTGTGTGTGTGTGAGTGTGTGTGTGTGTGTGTGAGAGTGTACGCATGAGTGTGTGTGTGTGTGTGTGTGTACGCATGAGTGTGTGTGTGTGTGTGTGTGTGTGTACGCATGAGTGTGTGTGTGTGTGAGTGTACGCATGTGTGTGTGTGTGTGTGTGTGTGAGTGTACACATGAGTGTGCGTGTGTGTGTGTGAGTGTACGCATGAGTGTGCGTGTGTGTGAGTGTACGCATGAGTGTGTGTGTGACTGTACGCATGAGTGTGTATGTGACTGTACGCATGAGTGTGTGTGTGTGTGTGTGAGTGTACGCGTGTGTGTGTGTGTGTGTGTGTGTGTGTGTGAGTGTACACATGAGTGTGTGTGTGTGCGTGTGTGTGTGCATGAGCGTGTGTATGTGCGTGTGTGCGTGTGTGTACGTGTGTGTGTGTGTGTGTGCGTGTGTGTGCGTGTGTGCGTGTGTGTGTGTGTGTGTTTGTGTGTGTCTGTGTGTGTGAGAGTGTGAGTGTATGTGTGTGTGTGCGTGTGTGTATGTGTGTGTGTGTGTGTGTGTGCGCGTTTGCGTAGGAGAGGGAGAGAGTTGGTGGGATGCTCCAGTCCTGCGCAGGGGGGGCATTTTTTCGGTCAGCCCTTTGTGCACCCCCCCCCTTTGAGCACAATGCAGGGAGGGGTGCATATCCCGACACAGAGACCCCGGAGCTGGGCTTGGGCTGGGCCCGTCCCGCTGGGGGGCCCTAATCCCTGCACGGGCAGGTCAAAACCACAGCCCAAATTAAAACAACAGAGCCCCCCACGCCCCTTTACCCCCCCCCCACTCTTTACACCCTGCATACCTGGCCCGTTAATGCCAGCCTGTCACCCCAAATCAAAGAGGCTCCCAGTGTTTTTGTTTCCCTTCCCTTTATTCCTCTTGTGAATGAAGGCTTGTTTCTGACTGCTGGACCCCCCCTGCCGCCCCCCCCCCCATCCCAGGCGAGGTGTAGGATTTCCCCAGCCCCTGGTAATCGTGTGTGCCGGTCGCTCTCGCCGGCCTCGTTTCGGGGCGCTGCTGATCATACGTGTAGACCGCGTGGTGCATCTCAGCATGGATGAGTCCCGTAGTTTTTCAGCCAAGGAGAGATATGATGACGGGTTTTATGGGAGGGGCTCCGGACATCTTTCCTATTGGTGAGGAGTATTTACTGAGCAGTTTCTATGGTGTAAATGATGAAGGCAAATGTTCTGTAACACTTTATATCCCACAATACTCTATCCCCCTTTTTCATTTCGAGAAATAACATCCCCTGGATTCATTACTGGCAAGGTTCAGTATTGGGGAAAGTGTGTGTGTGTGTACATGTGTGTCTGCGCGTGCACGTGTGTTTGTGTGTGTGTGCGTGTATGTGTGTGTATGCGTGCATATGTGCGTGCACATGTATGTGTGTATAACTCATTAGCACAGGGTTTCATGTACATTAAATACTTTACATGTAGTTTGCTCCATTTTTTCACAAACCACCTGACACTGTTCCTCTCCCTCCCTCTCTCTCTCCCTCTCTCTCTCCAGCTTGTTTGTTACTGGCACGGCCTGCTGTGAGAGTGTGGCACCTCTGTGCATCTGGGAGATAGAAAGGTAAGCACTGCAGCGCGCTCACAGACACACGCCTGTCTACTGTGTGCAAATACCTGTCAAACACGCCCCCTCTGCAACTGTTATGTGTTGTAACCATAACGATGCGTGAAGCTCAGTATTTCTGTCTATCACAGATGGGGCTGCAGCGATTTAGATGCACTCTCCTGACCTCACCTGTTTCTCCGGGCTGATCACGCTTGTACAGGTGGAGGATCTAAAGTGATAATTGTCATTCCGGTCCCTTTTAAGGTCTGCGCTGCGTACTTTGCTCGAGCAGTTCAAAGCAGGTCTGAGAGTTCCTGCGGCGAAAGCGGTGGGCTTAAACCCGATACAGCCCCGCCGGCCGCTGTGATTCCCCTGCTTTAGCCACCAAATTAAACCTTTTACGCATTGTGCGGGAAAAAAATATATATAAAAGGGTTTTCCGGCACAAAATGACAAGGAAATTCGAGACGTCTGAGATTTCGAGGGGGAGGGTCTCTGAGAAATGTGTCCACCCCCACCCCCCCCCCCCACGCCCCCCTCACGCCCCCCCCCCCCCCCCCCCCCGTTCCCTCAGACTCATATTTTCTGTGCCAGAAAATCGAATGTAGTTTTGGAGCAGGGGCCGGGGTAATGAACAGATGGGATTGGGTTTGATCCCTGAAGCGTGGCCCCTGAGTGACGGGGGGATGGCTCCAAAGGAGCTCCGCCGGCAGATGCACTTACAGTGAAATGGGGTTCCAGGCTCCGCGGCGAGCCTCTGCTCTTCATCCCTGCGCGGAGCTCGACAATGACCCTCACAAACTGTGGACTAATTAACGTGTAAAGAAACAGCGGTCACAATGCAGACATGCCTCAATTTGCATTTTTCTGTTGTTGCGACACATTAGTAAACATTGAGGTCACGTCATTCCTTGTGTGTGCTGTCAAAATTAGAATGCTGGAATTGTTTTTCTACCCAGGATCATAGATTTTATAGAAAATGAAAACAACTATTTTGTTCAGTGTGTATTGTGTGCTGGTCTCACTCATGCAGAAGCTCAGTGAATGTGTGCTGGTCTCACTCATGCAGAAGCTCAGTGAATGTGTGCTGGTCTCACTCATGCAGAAGCTCAGTGATTGTGTGCTAGTCTCACTCATGCAGTGCAGAAGCTCAGTGAATGTGTGCTGGTCTCACTCATGCAGAAGCTCAGTGAATGTGTGCTGGTCTCACTCATGCAGTGGAGAAGCTCAGTGAATGTGTGCTGGTCTCACTCATGCAGTGAAGCTCAGTGAATGTGTGCTGGTCTCACTCATACAGTGCAGAAGCTCAGTGAGTGTGTGCTGGTCTCACTCATGCAGAAGCTCACTGAGTGTGTGCTGGTCTCACTCATGCAGAAGCTCAGTGAGTGTGTGCTGGTCTCACTCATGCAGAAGCTCAGTGAATGTGTGCTGGTCTCCCTCATACAGAAGCTCAGTGAGTGTGTGCTGGTCTCACTCATGCAGAAGCTCAGTGAATGTGTGCTGGTCTCACTCATGCAGTGCAGAAGCTCAGTGAATGTGTGCTGGTCTCACTCATACAGAAGCTCAGTGAATGTGTGCTGGTCTCACTCATGCAGAAGCTCAGTGAATGTGTGCTGGTCTCACTCATGCAGTGCAGAAGCTCGGTGAATGTGTGCTGGTCTCACTCATGCAGAAGCTCAGTGAATGTGTGCTGGTCTCACTCATGCAGAAGCTCAGTGAATGTGTGCTGGTCTCACTCATGCAGAAGCTCAGTGAATGTGTGCTGGTCTCACTCATGCAGAAGCTCAGTGAGTGTGTGCTGGTCTCACTCATGCAGAAGCTCAGTGAATGTGTGCTGGTCTCACTCATGCAGAAGCTCAGTGAATGTGTGCTGGTCTCACTCATGCAGTGCAGAAGCTCAGTGAATGTGTGCTGGTCTCACTCATGCAGAAGCTCAGTGAATGTGTGCTGGTCTCACTCATGCAGAAGCTCAGTGAATGTGTGCTGGTCTCACTCATGCAGAAGCTCAGTGAATGTGTGCTGGTCTCACTCATGCAGTGCAGAAGCTCAGTGAATGTGTGCTGGTCTCACTCATGCAGAAGCTCAGTGAATGTGTGCTGGTCTCACTCATGCAGAAGCTCAGTGAATGTGTGCTGGTCTCACTCATGCAGAAGCTCAATGAATGTGTGTTGGTCTCACTCATGCAGTGCAGACTCAGGTCCTGGTGGTAGTGCAGTACTGTAGGGCTGTAGGGGTCGGCTGAGTCTGCCCCTTGTTTGTTCTTGTCTTGTAATCAGCGCTTTGTGAGAGACACAAAGCTGGCCGCCCCGCAGACACTTTAACTCAGGGCTGTCTGAAACGCGCAGATGTGGGCTCTGTCTCTCTGCGTATGAGGGCTTCACCCTCTCTGCTCCTGTTTACTCATCTCCCCGATTCCCCATCTGTGCCCCAGACCCCCCCCCCCCCACCCCCCCCGGACCAGCAGCATCAGGAACGTGCTCCACTGTAACAAGTACACCTGAACCACAGAGCAGCAGCCTTCGCTGTGTATCTCTATTGTCCTCGTATGATGAACCACAAGTTTTGCTGTAGCGATTAGCGACAGTGGTGGCTCATGGCTAAACCTTTCTGTGCACTGTTAGAGGTTTCAGCACTCTTATAAGCTATGTGGAGTTTATCACATAAACTGACGCCCCTAGGTTAATAAGCATAAAAGATTTGATGTGCATTCAGTACTAAGGCATTTAATATTATAATTCATATTTTATATGCTTAGATTGCCGTGGAGTGGAGGTGTAAGTCGTGTGCAGTCCTCGGTCACCCACAGTCCAGTCTGAGATAGCATCTCTCAGTTCTCGTAGTTTTCTGCTTGCTGTTGTGTCTCTTGTGCGGACGTGCTCACCGCTCTAACGCTCACAGGTTTGAGCCACAATGGCGGGTGTGGGAGCCAGTGTTATTTGTGTACAAACCAATGAATTATAGGCAGGTTTGGTGTCTTATAACCGTTGAACCTAACTCCCATCTGTTTGTTCATACTTCTAATAAGCCTCATATGTTAATTAAACGAAACATTTTGCATTGCTTTATATGATTAGTATTAAAAAAGAAAATAAGAAAAAGACTGTTCTATCTGTTCTTGTCTGGCCTTTTTTATTTTTATTTTTTACATTTCCAGTCCTTACAGGTTGAATCTACAGTTAATAAGCATGCAGTACAGCTCTATGAGAAACAGAAGCTTAAGGACATGCTTGTGGCATTACAATGAGCACTATAGCAGACTTTTGGTTGGTATCTGCTTGATCTATCCTACTGAATAAGTTCCCTGAGATTCATTTCCAAATATGTTCATTTAAAAATTAATTTAAATCTCCAATTTCATGAGCATATTAAGTTATGGTTGCATAGTGACATCTTTAGAGAACAGCCCCTGTTATGAATTGGACATTTCTGTTTATTGATCTTTTTTAACGGTCTTGTTCTGGTGATAAAAGGCTAGGTGAGTGTGCTTATCTAACTGCTTTAACGCTCATGGCAGTTGCCCACTCATGGTGAAGAAGGAAACCATCTTCGTGCCTTTGTATATCCGGGTGCTTAGAGAACCGTGCTGAGGTTAGAGTCAAGTGGCCCTGACATTTTTTTCTAACGCGTCAACAAAAGGTTTTTTTATCGGCAGCTTTTGAACTCTGGATGTTGACTATAAGAATAGAAACGGAAGAGGCGCGGGCAAACGGAGACCGCTCGCGCCCGCACATCGCGGCGTTCAGCTGATCAGCTGCTGGGGCGCTGATGGCGGGGGATGCGGGGCGGAGCTGTCTGTCAGCGGCGGCTCCTTTCACCGCGATCAGGTGCGCGCGAGGAGCAACTGTAATAAAGAGAGAAAAGTGCCGAAATCGGGAGATTAGGATCTCTCTGAAAAACCACGGTAAGACCAACACGGCGTCAAAACACTGTCGAATGTATCCATTACGGCAAATAGGAAGATTACTAACTCGATTAATCACGTTTCGCCGGTTATATAGATGGATCTGAACCGAAACATCAAAGCGCGGTCTGGAATATTTTAGCCTCCGTGTGTTTATTTATTTATTTTTTGCGGGTACAGGCGGTTCATTATCGGCATTCTCAGACCCGGTATTCCCCTGCTCCTCTATTTGCAAAACATCCTTTGCCGAAAGAGACACAGTCATTAACCATGACCCGAACAGAATGTTTAGAGTTTCTGATTGTATAGCCTCCCAACTGAGAAGTCATCAGCTGGTTTGGGTCGAGCCCTTTATGTTGTGGCCTTGCGAAGAATAACCCAGGCAGACACTGGCCTCTATGGAGCATACAGCGAGGAGCCATTCTCCCATTGTTGCATTGATTCTTCATTTAAAACGTTTCTTTTCCCTCCTTTTATGCTCCATTTTCCTTTGTCTTCTCATCTTTCTGGAATAAAGGCCCGTGCAGATCCGCACAAAGTGGGTCCCACACAAGTGGCGCTTCAGAAAGCCCCCCAACTTTTTCGCCAGGCCCCTGCTCACGGACAAACAAGAAAAAAGCCATCAAAGAATCGCCCCAATTGCTCAGAAATTCCTGGCATTCTTTGTCGTAAAAGAGGGTTAAATGTCTGAATTTGGAGGTTGCTGTGTTATACAAATTGTAATCTCATTGTTTTTGAGAGAACGCGTGTGGCATTTAAAAGTCCCCATTGTCCTCCCCCCGCATTCCTGGCCAGTTTTTGGGACCGGGGCGACTCCAGCTCGGCGCTAAATTGGTGGACGTGCAGGGGGTGCGATGGCGTCCCTGTTTGTTTTAGGGCCTGAAAACCCCAGTGGGGTTCTTTATGTACCTGTCTGGGGCCCTTTCAGGAAAATGACTGTTTCCCATAGCCTCCCCACACCAGTTTATACTCCAGACTTAACCTTACAAGAGCTCCAACACAAAATCACCTCTTTCTCTATAGTCCCGACACCCAAAGAGAATGTCCTTAGCTTTTCCCTTTTTAAAATCCATCAATTCATTAATGGGCCTTTTCAGAGGGTGTGTGTGTGGCCTGCGTGCTCGGGGAAGGTAAGGACAATCCTGGCTCTGTGGTTTTGGCTGACTTGCGCATGCTGTGATTCGCAGAGCGAGTCCACTGCAAACCTGACTTTATGTTTTTTTTAGTCGTGCTTCTTTGGAGCTCAGCCCGTAATAACTGATTCATGTCAATAAACAACATGTTTCTGTGCTAGATTTGCCTTAAATAATCAGTTTAATGGTCATTTGTAAACTTGTTTTGTTTAGCGCATGCAGAAATAAATGACTTTGTCCAAAATGTTATTTATTTAAAAATGTACAAACGGGGTGTCTGGTGGCGTAGCCTGTACAGCACTGTCCACATGCTCATTACGAGCCGCGACGTCGGCGGTTCGAGTCCGACCGCGCGACCCTTTGTCGCACGTCTCTCCCTCTCTCTTCCCTGTTCTTCCTGTCTCTCTACACTGTTCTGTCCAATAAAGCTGAAAAGCCCAAAAAAAAAAATTTTTCTAAATGTACAAACAATAAAAAAAAGTCCTAAATAATTTGGCGTGTCTAAAATCCCTTTCCCACATCGTTTGTCTTTCCCCAGGTGACTCAGAATCGGTGTCTTTGATAAGCAGGCCACACCTGTGTGGTGTGAGAGGACATTAAACCAGAATCTACCTCTGGAAAATCCTCCAGATTTTTGTATTTTCATCCAGGAAATTAGCAAACGCTTTCTTGTTAATTGGAAACGGGTTGGAATTACCACTTCAACCGAAATGCCATTATACTCAGTCAAAATGATGAACTAGTTCAGGTGACTATATTTTAAAAAAGAGGACAGGGGCAGGTATCATGAATATTAGGCTGTTTGTTTATTTATGTATGGTCTGTGGAACTAGCGAGCCTAAATCCTGCACATTTACTGGGATGCAGGAATCCCACCTGACCTGAGGTTTTCATGGCTGAAGCAGCAGACTGGTTGGCCTAGAGCTAGCTGGGTTTCCTGCTGCCAATCTCTGTTTGGAACCATGGCATAGCATTCTCAATGGCATATCAGAGAAACGGTTTTTTCAGAGTATTAATATCAAATTTAAAAATACGGAGTGCATAAATCACAGTTTCTAATATTTAACAAATAAATGGACTGAGAAGAAAACTAATATTCTCCGCCATGAATCGGTTGCACAATTTGTTCTTCCAAATTAGGGAAGGGGGTGGAATTGTTTTTTAAAAATATCAAAAGCGATAACGACAGATTAAATGGTTTTTGAAAATTCAGTCATGGCAAATGCTTTTCCTGGCCCACTTTCAATCCCTTCTTATGGTTTCTGAAAATAAACTATTTCCTATAAATAAACAAAAAAAGAAAACTGCTATCTGGATGTGTGGTTAAGTGTGTTTTTGAGCTGAGCACGCTACTAGGCTTGACTGCAGTAGTTTTACTAGTTTTAACTAGTTTCAGTAGTTTTATCCTGCCTTTGTTGTTTGTTGTGATGGAGTCTTCTAACCATGAGAACTTGTCTGTCTGGTGTAGCTGATGTGTTCCTTGCTGTCTGAGGCTGCCCAAGTTCAGGTTCAGGTCCCTGTGGCCCTGTGAGGATTAGGGGGCGGTCAGATGGTCTCTGCTTTATGCTGAGAAACGCAGGTTTTCTGCCTGCCGCTTACTAATGTGGCCTTTCCGTTGCCACCACTTTCCATGTGTTACTGCAACCCAGCTATGAGCTCACTCACACAGGCCAACTCGCCAATGCTTGTATTGGATATTTAATTATGTACTGTGCGTGTGCGTGTGCGTGTGTGTGCGTGCACATGTGCACCATATCACCAAGGTCCTTGTCCAAAGTACTCATAGATATTTCCTGAAACAGTCAGCTATCTAGGTTGTGGTTGCAATAACAGTGCCCCATTCTGGATTTGAACATGCAGCCACCTGATTTCAGAAAAATTTGCTTTTCTAGCTACCTCTCCACACACGTTTCTATCTTCTGGCTGAATTTCCACGTGTCCGGACTTCAGGCCTCAGCGCACGTGAACTTCAGATCGAAACTGAAGCGCGAGGCGAGGATATTGCTTCCTTCCGTAAAACCGTATGCGTGGCGGTTCCCAGAACCTGTGAACAGTTAAGCAGAGCCGCTGGAATCCTGCCCTGCTTGGGATGGGGAATGTCTGAAAGCGTGTCTGTCTGTTTGATGAGTCAGATTGACAGTTGGAAGGTGTCGGTCAGATCTGTGCGATTGTGATGTCATGTGCCAGCGGGACCTGTGCTGCGTATGGGCTAAAAACCTAAGCGTGATCTACATCAGTATGCCATCATAGCCAAGTTTTAACATATAAATTTGGCATGCCCAATTACCTCCCGAATTTGGAATGTCTGATTAACTGTTCACGGGTCAATAGTTTTCAAGACCTGGGGATTTGAATAATGCAGCTTCAGCTGTTATGGCAGTGTTAGTGTTATTATTAATATGCATATTTGAAGATTTGGTAAGAAGATTCTTTAAGGTGTTTTAAGGCAAGGTGAACCTTTAGTGTTGCATCACCATGCTAAGGAGGCCAATGATAAGTGTGTCTATGAGCCTTTGTTAAGAGAGATCTGTAGATCTCTCCTTACATTTTACTGTACTTGGCTGTGCCATTTGACTGCATGTTTAATCAAACCCTGTCTGTGTGAGAGAATGTGCGCTGAAGTGCACAGAATTATTAAATGGGTTACTTTACATTTAAATGTGAGAGTCCATAATAAATTTACTTCATTTACTGAGCGTCTGTGTTGTGCATGATGTGTTGGTCAACCACACATTGAACATGCATGTGCAGCCCCATGCGACAGAACTGCGCAAACTTCAAAGGCTCACTGAAAATACATGTACTAACATATTATTATATTTCCCTTCAGTAAAAAATTTGTTGTATTTTAATGAAATAATGAATAAAAAACTTAGTCAACCAACAGTGAAGCTACAAGATCTGCCAGAGACACGTCCCTTTATTGGTTTGTTTTATTCTGTATACCTTTCATTTAAGGAGAAGCTTATTTTGAAAACATTTTTTAACGCAGTCCGTTTTTACGCTACACCAAAAGAATGTAAAGAATGCTTTGGTAAGATCGCAGATTGAATGGACTGCATTTATATAGCGCTTTTATCCAAAGCGCTTTACAATTGATGCCTCTCATTCGCCAGAGCAGTTAGAGATTAGGGGTTAGGTGTCTTGCTCAAGGACACTTCGACACGCCCAGGGCGGGGTTTGAACCGGCAACCCTCCGACTGCCAGACAATCGGTCTTACCTCCTGAGCTATGTCGCCCCAGAGATGGGTGGGAAAGGCCAAGCCACTGTTCCAGATGCAGCGGTTTGAAAGACTGCATGTGTGTTCCTGAGTCCTGTAATCTTCACGTATACTTAAAGAAACTCACGCGGTCAGTGGCCCGACAGCTGAAACATGGGGAGGGCTGGACTAGCTTCTCTCAACCGCAGCGCGGTCACTGGCTCTGCAGTGGCTGTGCACGCGTGCAGACCGATGTCACTCCCCTCGTCTCCCGCCTGCTTTAAACAGCCTCTCAGAGGAACCGACTCTCGCTTGCTTTAAACGAGCCTCTCAGAGGAACCGACTCTCCCTGCTTTAAACGAGCCTCTCAGAGGAACCGACTCTCCCTGCTTTAAACGAGCCTCTCAGAGGAACCGACTCTCCCTGCTTTAAACAGCCTCTCAGAGGAACCGACTCTCCTGCTTTAAACAGCCTCTCAGAGGAACCGACTCTCCCTGCTTTAAACGAGCCTCTCAGAGGAACCGACTCTCCCTGCTTTAAACGAGCCTCTCAGAGGAACCGACTCTCCCTGCTTTAAACAGCCTCTCAGAGGAACCGACTCTCCCTGCTTTAAACAGCCTCTCAGAGGAACCGACTCTCCCTGCTTTAAACAGCCTCTCAGAGGAACCGACTCTCCCTGCTTTAAACAGCCTCTCAGAGGAACCGACTCTCCCTGCTTTAAACAGCCTCTCAGAGGAATCGACTCTCCCTGCTTTAAACAGCCTCTCAGAGGAACCGACTCTCCTGCTTTAAACGAGCCTCTCAGAGGAACCGACTCTCCCTGCTTTAAACGAGCCTCTCAGAGGAACCGACTCTCCCTGCTTTAAACAGCATCTCAGAGGAACCGACTCTCCCTGCTTTAAACGAGCTTCTCAGAGGAACCGACTCTCCCTGCTTTAAACAGCATCTCAGAGGAACCGACTCTCCCTGCTTTAAACGAGCCTCTCAGAGGAACCGACTCTCCCTGCTTTAAACAGCCTCTCAGAGGAACCGACTCTCCCTGCTTTAAACGAGCCTCTCAGAGGAACCGACTCTCCCTGCTTTAAACAGCCTCTCAGAGGAACCGACTCTCCTGCTTTAAACGAGCCTCTCAGAGGAACCGACTCTCCCTGCTTTAAACAGCCTCTCAGAGGAACCGACTCTCCCTGCTTTAAACGAGCCTCTCAGAGTAACCGACTCTCCCTGCTTTAAACGAGCCTCTCAGAGGAACCGACTCTCCCTGCTTTAAACGAGCCTCTCAGAGTAACCGACTCTCCCTGCTTTAAACGAGCCTCTCAGAGGAACCGACTCTCCCTGCTTTAAACAAGCCTCTCAGAGGAACCGACTCTCCCTGCTTTAAACGAGCCTCTCAGAGGAACCGACTCTCCCTGCTTTAAACAAGCCTCTCAGAGGAACCGACTCTCCCTGCTTTAAACGAGCCTCTCAGAGGAACCGACTCTCCCTGCTTTAAACGAGCCTCTCAGAGGAACCGACTCTCCCTGCTTTAAACGAGCCTCTCAGAGGAACCGACTCTCCCTGCTTTAAACGAGCCTCTCAGAGGAACCGACTCTCCCTGCTTTAAACAGCCTCTCAGAGGAACCGACTCTCCTGCTTTAAACAGCCTCTCAGAGGAACCGACTCTCCCTGCTTTAAACAGCCTCTCAGAGGAACCGACTCTCCCTGCTTTAAACGAGCCTCTCAGAGGAATCGACTCTCCTGCTTTAAACGAGCCTCTCAGAGGAACCGACTCTCCTGCTTTAAACAGCCTCTCAGAGGAACCGACTCTCCCTGCTTTAAACGAGCCTCTCAGAGGAACCGACTCTCGCTTGCTTTAAACGAGCATGTTGGGGATCCCATTCAGGGCTGAATCAGCAGTCCCAAACTTGCAACGCGCCTTCCCTCTGCGCACGGAGTGGATGTTTCCGTACACCCTCTGCGCACGGAGTGGATGTTTCCGTACACCCTCTGCGCACGGAGTGGATGTTTCCGTACACACTCGCTCACGGGCGGAGTTGGCGGACAGGTGCGCTGAGGGATCGCGGTCAGCCTGCCCGCCAGTGAAGAGCACCTTTCTCACCTTAAACTGACCCTCAATAAAACCACCAGTGGGCCTCTCTGGAGTCCCCGTTGGTGAGAAATCCCGTGTCCAATAAGCCCCCCTCCCTCCCTCCCTCCCTCCTCCTCCTCCAACCCCCCCGGTCAAGGTGGGGGATTACCAGCTCGCCCTACGTGTAGCGGCGACCGGGAGAAACGAGCGTGGGGGGCGGTTGCCAGGGGCCGCCGCTGTCTCTAAATGGTTGCCGGGGACCAGGTATCAAAGGTCCACAAGCGGCGCAGTCACGGTCGTGGAGGGAATTAAACGGCCACAAAGCAGCGGTTATTGTGCGCGGGGCTGCCCTCTGGGGCGCGGGCAGCGGCCAGCGCTGTGCACAGTAGCGGGCCCGGCTGTGATCAGGGAAGCGTCGCTGACGCAGGGCGCCCCCCGTCCCAGAACGCCCCCCCCGTCCCCCAGCGCCCCCGCCCCCCCATCTTGCGCCCCTGTCCCCCCGTTTCCCCCCCCGTCCCCCTCGTGCCCCTATCCCCCCAGTCTCCTTCGTCCCTCAATCCCTGTCCCCCGTCCCAGAGCGCCCCGGTCCCTCTGTCCCCGTCCCTCCACGCCCCCATCCCCCCTGTCCCTCCATCCCTCTGTCCCCCCTTTCCCCCCTGTCCCTCCATCCCTCCATCCCCCCTTTCCCCCATCCCCCCGTCCCGCACCAGACGCCTCTTTCTTCACTTTCCCAGCCCTTAATCTGCTTTCCTCGCTAATTCGAAACGAAAAGGTGTTTACTTTTTTTTTTCTGTTTAACCCCCCCACCCCCCCAGCGTCCCCTGGCTGTAGATTTATCCTTTGTGTGGTCTGCAGTGGTGGAGAGAGGAATATAGTGGATGTGCAAGAGGCTTTGGAGGTAATGAGGGATTAGCTGGACAAATGAAGGCGTTTGGCTCAGAATAAGGCCACCGAATTGGACACTAATGTGTTAACTGAGATGTAAAGGTTTGAGACGAGCGAAAAAGGGAGATCAGGCGACGGTTTCGTCTTTTGATTTCTGCTTAAGAAACCCGGGCCTGCGTTGACTGCCGTATGGGGATTCATTCTCCTGTGCAGGGCTGCTTGTCCCGAGATGCCGAGAGCTTCCAGCATTGACGGTGTTCGTCGCCTTTCGCAGAGTCACTTTTTCGGGATTTCTGACGGCCCGTTTGTCCTTCCAGGGGCCAGATGGTGTCCTGCCTGGGCGCGGAGTTCCGGCGCGGCGCGGGGGTGCTGGACATCGCCTTCGAGTCCCCCTTTCAGCTCCTCACCTGCGGCTACGACACCTTCATCCGGTACTGGGACCTCCGAGTCACCTCCAGGTACGGGGGAAGGGTAGCGGGACACCCCCCGCGTTAGACCACGGCGAGCTGGGGTGAGCTCCAGGGGCGCGGCGGGGTTACATGTGAGCAGGTACTGAGATTAGCGTTCTCGGCTAATCTAACGGGGTCTCCCGCGCGCTAGGCCCCAGTAACCGGAGAGGGGGAGCGTTTGAAGTCCCCCTGGCCCGGCCGGGCCCGGCTGTTGCTCCTCCCGCCAGGAATGAAAGGGCCCCTGTTTGAGATGGGCCGCGCCGTAGGGTTCTCGCCCCGGCCCGAGTTGGCCGGAGCCCATATCGATGCGGTCGCAGGCATCTCCGGGGAAACGGGGCGGGTTCTGGGGATGAGTGAACCTGTTGTGAAGCTGACTGGGTTACCCCTGGGGGTGGGGGGGGGGGGGCAGTGGGGGGGACTCACACTGTGCACACGCACAATCGCATAAGTTCAGTCAAGTAACACAAATGAGATGTGATTGGACGAGGGCCCTGGGGAGATGGCATGGGTAAATGGTCCCTCTTTAGATATCAATAATTCAGAGTGGAACCAGGCAGGGGGCAGTACGTGCTGACTTCTCATTTGGAAGGCTTTGTCCTTCTGTAAGTTGGTTGGCATGTGGAAAGGGGCCTTGTAGATTACATAAGGTTCAAGCACATCTGAGGTTCCGATGGGAGAACACCCTTGCAGTGAGGAAGTTCTCACTTGCACTCCCTCCTCCTGAGTCTCTGCTACTCCCTGCTTCTGAGTCTCTGCTTCTGAGTCTCTGTTCCTCCCTGCTCCTGAGTCTCTGCTCCTGAGTCTCTGTTCCTCCCTGCTTCTGAGTCTCTGCTCCTCCCTGCTCCTGAGTCTCTGCTCCTCCCTGCTCCTGAGTCTCTGCTCCTCCCTGCTCCTGAGTCTCTGCTCCTGAGTCTCTGTTCCTCCCTGCTCCTGAGTCTCTGCTCCTGAGTCTCTGTTCCTCCCTACTTCTGAGTCTCTGCTCCTCCCTGCTCCTGAGTCTCTGCTCCTGAGTCTTTATTCCTCCCTACTTCTGTGTCTCTGCTCCTCCCTGCTCCTGAGTCTCTGCTCCTCCCTGCTCCTGAGTCTCTGTTCCTCCCTGCTGCTGAGTCTCTGCTCCTCCCTGCTCCTGAGTCTCTGTTCCTCCCTGCTCCTGAGTCTTTGTTCCTCCCTACTTCTGAGTCTCTGTTCCTCCCTGCTCCTGAGTCTCTGTTCCTTCCTGCTCCTGAGTCTCTGTTCCTCCCTGCTTCTGAGTCAAATTCAAATTCAATTGCTTTATTGGCATGACATATTTAAAAATACATATTGCCAAAGTGCAGTGACAACAGTCTCTGTTCCTCCCTGCTCCTGAGTCTCTGCTCCTGAGTCTTTGTTCCTCCCTACTTCTGTGTCTCTGCTCCTCCCTGCTCCTGAGTCTCTGCTCCTGAATCTCTGCTCCTCCCTGCTCCTGAGTCTCTGCTCCTCCCTGTTCCTGAGTCTCTGCTCCTCCCTGCTCCTGAGTCTCTGCTTCTGAGTCTCTGCTCCTCCCTGCTCCTGAGTCTCTGCTCCTCCCTGTTCCTGAGTCTCTGCACCTCCCTGCTCCTGAGTCTGTGCTCCTCCCTGTTCCTGAGTCTCTGCTCCTGAGTTTGTCATGGTCTGTCCTTTCCAGGGCGGCTGCAGTTTGGTATCACTGCTGAAGTGATTGAGACAGTGAGAAAGTGAGAGAGAGAGGGAGAGGGAGGGAGGGAGGGAGGTGGAGAGAGAGGGAGAGGGAGGGAGGGAGGGAGGGAGGGAGGGAGGTGGAGAGAGAGGGAGAGGGAGAGAGAGAGAGAGAGAGAGGGAGGGAGGGAGGGAGGGAGAGGGAGAGAGAGAGAGAAAGAGAGAGGGAGAGAGAGAGAGAGGGACAGAAAGAGGAAGAGAGAGAGAGAGAGAGAGAGACCTGCCTCTCATTCCTGAATGTGGAGCTTGTTTATGCACAGCTAACTCCCTTCTCAGTAGAGTGTCTCTCTCACCAGTCCTGTCTGCCTGGTATCATTGACTTGCATTAGAAACACACAGGCGTGTTCCACGATATGGGGGCAGGCTTTTTCTGCAGCAGCGCCCCTGCTGCTGATGATGTCACTGCAGGGGGCGGGGTCTGCTGCTGATCTAAGGGCCTCACTGGTTGCGTGAGATGCACACACATTGCCACAGATACAGACACACGGATGAATATATCACAATCTCAAACATGAGGCCAAAATCTCAATGGAGACGCCAACATTTTAAAAATACTGATTGAGCCGCAGAGTTTGATAAATGTGACAAACATTAAACAAAAAAACCACAAAGGATGGAAAAAGCACAGCGCTTTAGAAAGAAATTAGTTAATAGAGCTGAAGTGGTTGGTGTGTGGATGGGGTGTGGATTGGGTGTGGTTGGGGTGTGGATGGTGTGTGGCTGAGATGTGGTTGGGGTGTGGATGGGGTGTGGATGAGGTGTGGATGGGGTGTGATTTGGGTGTGAATGAGATGTGGAGGAGGTGTGGTTGGGGTGTGGATGGGGTGTGGAGGAGGTGTGGTTGGGGTGTGGATGGGGTGTGGAGGAGGTGTGGTTGGGGTGTGGGTGGGGTGTGGAGGAGATGTGGAGGAGGTGTGGATGGATTGTGGAGGAGGTGTGGATGGGGTATGGAGGAGGTGTGGTTGGGTTGTGGATGGGGTGTGGAGGAGGTGTGGAGGAGGTGTGGTTGGGGTGTGGATGGGTGGTTGGTGTGTGGATGGGGTGTGGAGGACGTGTGGATGGGGTGTGGAGGAGGTGTGGTTGGGGTGTGGAGGAGGTGTTGTTGGGGTGTGGATGGGTGGTTGGGGTGTGTTTGGGGTGTGGAGGGGGTGTGGAGGAGGTGTTGTTGGGGTGTGGATGGGTGGTTGGGGTGTGGATGGGGTGTGGAGGAGGTGTGGTTGGGGTGTGGTTGGGGTGTGGAGGAGGTGTTGTTGGGGTGTGGATGGGTGGTTGGGGTGTGGTTGGGGTGTGGAGGGGGTGTGGAGGAGGTGTTGTTGGGGTGTGGATGGGTGGTTGGGGTGTGGATGGGGTGTGGAGGAGGCGTGGTTGGGCTGTGGAGGAGGTGTGGAGGAGGTGTGGTTGGGGTGTGGATGGGGTGTGGAGGAGGTGTGGTTGGGGTGTGGATGGGGTGTGGAGGAGGTGTGGTTGGGGTGTGGTTGGGGTGTGGAGGAGGTGTGGAGGAGGTGTGGTTGGGATGTGGATGGGGTGTGGAGGAGGCGTGGTTGCAGTGGTTCCTGAGGGGCCGCGGGCTCTCTGAGGGTGAGTAATTGTGCTCCACAGGACCGCAGCATTTCTGCGGCAGTATCGGGACTTTGTATGGTGCCATCTGTGGTATCTGGATAATGAGCTCACACTCAACAGAAACCTGAAGGCGCTAGTTTCTCCTTCAGCTGAATGAGGGTTTCAGACTTTCCTGAGGGGGCGGAGGAGGTGTGGGGCCGGGGGGGGGGGATCAGGGTTAATTCTGAAATGGAACGGTCACAAAGAGCGCACCTGACACACGGTCTGAAAGGGGAGAGTGACCGCGGTGCGGGGATGGGGGGGGGGGGCGCACTCCGGTCCCCCCGTCCCCCCCGCACCCCCAGAGAGCGCCCCGCCAGACGGCTAGCGCGTCCTCCCGCTGCCCTGTCTGCTGTGCGCTGCGCCGGCGGTCCCACCCCATTAGTTATTAATTAGGCCTTTAATGGAGAATCGATCCCTATTGGCTCCGCACTCACAGGCGCTTCCCTTAACCTTCCCTCCTGCTCCTCTTCCTCCTCCTTCTCCTCCTCCTCCTCCTCCCCTGCCTGCAGTAAAACGGGAGAGCTCTTTTCCGTAAACAAGAGATGAGGTTACACTGTGCTGACTGGCAATTTAACAACCCCCCTCACTCCTCCAAAACCACCCTTGCTTTTGCAGTGTGTGGAGCTAAGCGCTCTGAGCAAGAACCCGTTTCAGTTGCTTTCCTTCTTTTTTTGTTTTTGGGGTTGGTTCATTTGTGAAAAGGGCGTCATATAGATTACGAAAGATTCAAGGACAACAGACAGGTTCCGATGAAAAACACCCTTTTCGGGGGGGAACTTCATACTTGCAGAATTGTATCCAAAGTTAATTTTAGGCACAGTTCTCATCTCTTGCCCTGCGGCTACCCCTTGGGTTGTATTGTTGTATGTTCATGCTGGTCATATTATTTAATGTAGTGTTTCGGAGTTGATTTCTAGCAGTTCAAGTATCCTTTCAGGGACAGTTCAGTGAAGAACTCAAGAATATAGTTTTGGGCAGTTACAGTGCACTAAAAAGCATCTTAAGACTGAGTGGCCATACTACTCTACAGCTTTCTCCTGTCAAGTAGTTGCAGCTTAGAGGGACTGGACTTGGTTAGTGCTTGAATGGGGGAAAAAAGTTTTCTACTGGCAGTGGTGCTGGTGCTGGTGGGCCTTCAGGATACAGTCTTCCCACTGGACCAAGTGCGAAACTAGTCTGATGGGGGCACTGCACTGTAGGAGACCCCATTCTTTGACGAGACATCAAAACGAGGTCTTGACTCACTCAAGACCTGTCCCATGACACTCATTGTATAGAGTAGGGGGTTCCCCCCAGTGTCCCAACTGTATACTCAATGGGGTTGTCTGAATCTAGTCATACTTATATCATCACCCAGTTTTAATTGGATTAATAAATCCTAGCCTCTCCTCTTTAAATGACTGTGTGGGGATGTTGGTATATAATGGCCGCTGTGCATCCTCTGTATGATACTCACTTCACTTCAAACACATACAGTCCTCGTGCTTGCTGTTGGGTGGGGACATGAAAACCTAATCTCCACGTGAGCTTTACCTCCAGTGCATGACAATTACGGAAGCTGACTTCATCCACCCATCCATTATCCATACCCGCTTATCCTGAGCAGGGTCATGGGGGGCGCTGGAGCCTATCCCAGCGTGCATTGGGTGAGAGGCATGAATACACCCTGGACAGGCCGCCGATCTATCGCAGGGCACACACACCATTCGCTCACACACTCATACCTATGGGCAATTTAGAGTCTCCAATTAGCCTATCTGTATGTCTTTGGACTGTGGGAGGAAAGCAGAGTACCCGGAGGAAACCCACACGGACACGGGGAGAACATGCAAACTCCACACAGAGAAGCCCCAAGCCGAGATTCGATCCCACGACCTTCTTGCTGTGAGGCGACAGTGCACCACCGTGCCACCCCTGAAAGCTGACTTTTCGATTATAAAAATGTCCTTGTTCATGACAGCAGGAAGTGTGTGAAACGCTTTTCTCCCTGACAGGAAGTGCGTCATGCAGTGGGAGGAGCCTCACGATAGTGCTCTGTACTGTATCCAGACCGATGGAAATCACATGATTGCCAGTGGCTCCTCCTACTATGGAGTAGTTCGTCTGTGGGACATGCGCCAGGCTTCTTGTTTGCAGGTATAAAGATGCTCTTTTTTCCTCGAACCAATGGAAATTCAGTTCAGGAATTTTGAAATTGCTCAGAATGTTCGATGAGGATTTTTTGATTATTGATGAAATATTTAATAACTGAAATGCCTACTGTAAGTTGCTTTGACAGTAAGGGTCCATCATGTGCCTGAGTCGTAGATTCTGTTTCATTTCCTGAACTGAATGAATTAGTATGGAATGAAGCCCAGCTCTCACTCTTGCTTGTTGTTGATTTGACGCTGTTGTGTACCGTGTTGCTCTGTTGTTGCTGTGTAACATGTTGCTGTGATGTTGCTGGGTAACGTGCTAATCTGATGTTGCTGGGTAACGTGTTTCTGTGATGTTGCTGGGTAACGTGCTAACCTGATGTTGCTGGGTAATGTGTTGACCTGATGTTGCTGGGTAACGTGCTAACCTGATGTTGCTGGGTAACGTGCTGATCTGATTTTGCTGGGTAACGTGCTGATCCGATGTTGCTGGGTAACGTGCTGATCTGATGTTGCTGGGTAACGTGCTGATCTGATGTTGCTGGGCAACGTGTCCTTCTCCTGATCTCGCAGATGTTCTATCTGTCGTCGGCCACGAGCAGCCCGGTGTACTGCCTCCGCTTCAACGCCTCCCACCTGTACAGCGCCCTCGCCACCTGCGTCTGCGCCCTGGACTTCAGAGGACCGGCGACAGGGGGGCTGAGATGATACCCCCCCCAGCCCACTCTGCACCAGCCTCAGCACCCTCAGACTCACCCCCCCCCCCCACTCTGCACCAGCCTCAACACCCTCAGACTCAACCCCTCTAATGCCCCCACTCTGCCCCAATCTCAGCACCCTCAGACTCAACCCCTCTAATGCCCCCACTCTGCCCCAATCTCAGCACCCTCAGACTCAACCCCTCTAATGCCCCCACTCTGCCCCAGCCTCAGCACCCTCAGACTCACCCCCTCTAATGCCTCCACTCTGCCCCAGCCTCAGCACCCTCAGACTCAACCCCCCCCACACTGCACCAGCCTCAGCACCCTCAGACTCACCCCCCCCCACTCTGCCCCAGCCTCAGCACCCTCAGACTCAACCCCCCCCACTCTGCCCCAGACTCAGCACCCTCAGACTCACCCCCCCCCCACTGTGCACCAGCCTCAGCACCCTCAGACTCACCCCCTCTAATGCCCCCACTCTGCCCCAGCCTCAGCACCCTCAGACTCACCCCCCCCCACTCTGCCCCAGCCTCAGCACCCTCAGACTCACCCCCCCCCACTCTGCACCAGCCTCAGCACCCTCAGACTCACCCCCCCCACTCTGCCCCAGCCTCAGCACCCTCAGACTCAACCCCTCTAATGCCCCCACTCTGCCCCAGCCTCAGCACCCTCAGACTCACCCCCTCTAATGCCCTGTGTGCCACTGCATCAGGGTGGGCCTCAGCACGTGGCTTTGTGAAAGCTGCATTCTTTACCTTTGCGGTGTCATGTAGCAATTAAACGGACTCTTTCCCTCGGTTTGAGCTCTGAAGAAGCCCGGAGTGTGTTTGTGCATGCGTCTGGGAGCGGAGGACACATCGCAGATCTGAAACACAATCTGCCACGCAGACACTGCAGGGTGCTCCATCCTGCAAAGGTTCCTTTTTACCAGACTGTAAATCACTGTCCTGCTCTGAAGGGGGAAACATAGGAAATGGATCATGTTAAAGGACACTAGCCCTGAGAACAGCCCATAAACTACACTTACAGCACGGAGAAACGTGTGCAGTGTAAAATAAACTGTGACACTGAGCACGTTTGTCTCTCTGACACAGTACATACTGTCTGTACTATATTCATATAAATAGTGTTGGGGTTAATTTAACACTGCTAGAGTTGACTGTATCTGTTTAGCGAATGCCATGCATATTTGCCCAGAGCTTGGGGCTAACGTTAAGTGTTTGGAAATGAATGCTCAGGTTTGGTTGTCGGCACAGCATGGCTCTAATAAGCTTGAAATATTTAGATATTATTGTTTTATTATTTGAACCAAACATTGTCCTGGATTGTTTCGCTCTTGAGAAACAAGCCACAGTGCCTTTAAAGAGTACTTCATACACAATGAGGTTTCAGGGCTAGGTTACATTTCTGTGGGATT
>CM077301.1:32581665-32659165 GCA_039654925.1 Anguilla pacifica | reverse complement strand
CCAGCTGAATGTTTTATCTGTAGCATTTTCAGTTTGTTTCCATTTGAGGCGAACGTAATAAAACATTTTAAATCAATTTTGACTAGATGTAAGGGATAGCAGAACATTGTTCCACATCTGGGTCTGCACGTCTTTTGGCTTTTTGGCCATTTTGACTCCTGCTAAAATGAGCTCCTGGCATAATAAGCCACATACGTATCCTAAGAAAAGGACAATTCAATCTGCTATTGATCATTCTGCTTATTTTCCTTTGCGCATGTGATCCAAAAATACAATTTGTACATGATTTTAAAATGGGAAGATGTAATGAAAGCAGTTGCATTCATACAGAATGAAGTGTGACTTCATATGCCTTCATATTGCTTCCTGTCTGTGTTTCTGCTTGTAGCCCAAAGGAAGTAATGACGAACCACTCTCTTCCGCTCTCTCCTGTACTTTGCTCATCTCTCCCTCCCTTCTCTGGCCATGACGAAGCTCCAGAACTAACTGCATGCCTCAGTGTGTTCATTAACCCTTTAAGGTGTTAGATCACAAATATGTGATTAGAATGTGCTGAACCGAACATTCCAATGCTGATGAACCAATCACTGCTTGTAATGGAAGGAAATGCAGTTCAATGCAGAACATTAAAAAAAACACTTTTTTTAAAACCTACTCTTCGAAGGGTTAATGTGTCGACCTATATAAAGCCCACAGGTAGCCACAGCTAAATGTGTAAATTAAACTGTGACATCACAGACCACAACCCCGCACTGATGGAGCCTGATGTTTGAAACGATGCGAAATTGCCCCAGAATTGATTTCTCGGAACGATTCTGAAAATTCTGAGGGCTAGTGGGACCACACCTCTTTGCTTTAAAGTGGAGAAGTATGAAAGGTGTTCTGAGTGCCCTTGTAAGTCTTCGCTGATGTGAAGCCCCTCAGGGGCAGAGCATTTGCCGAGGTTATCTGGTTTCCAGGTTTCTCTTGGTGTGCGCCATTTTACAAACACCTCTAAGTGATGTTTTGAGTTTCAAGTCTGACAATACAACAAATAAATCAAAGAAAATAGTTTCACCAGAAATACATTATGTTCTTGACCTCTGAACCCAAGCTAATGCCATGGTACACATAACCCTTTAGAATGATGCAGGTTTGGTAATCCAAATGACACAAAAACTAGAACAGAACTTCTTCTAGAACTCATCATTTCTCCTCTTCTTCATTTCACTTGTCAGAGCCACACAGATAACGCTGATATTATCTCCTCAATCCTGAAACACTACGGCAAACCTGCACGGGCCTAGTTTTGGTGTGTGTACCTGCTTGGGGACTGTCACAGGACTGCTATGGACCCATGCTGTGCACAAACGCTCTTTAAAATGACTCTGAATGGGAGAGAGTCAGAAAAGCAGCATAGCAACCGGCCGGCCCCGCCTCCGCGCGGTAACCCAAGGAGCAGCTCAGCCATGTCGGCGTTCTGTGTGGCTTCTGGGACGGAAGAATGCGCGCCTTTCAGGGAAGACCTCCAACACCTCTCTGTCGGCTTCCCACTAGCTCTTAATGAAAAGTACACCCCTCCCAAAGAAGGGGGGAAAAATTTGGGTGTGGGGGAGAGCTCTACCCACTTTGCAAATCAGTCAGTAGATACCTGATTGTCAGCCCAAGAGCCGGAGCCTAATCCTATTGTCTCCTCTACAGGATTACTTGTTACAGGTCTCTCGCTCCCTTCAGTCCTGGACAGGAGAAAGGGCAGATTAAAGGGGATTAGCTTGTACCCTCCTAACTTGTCACTCTGGGATGTAAGAAGCCATTGACTTCTCTGCCTCCAATGGGAGAAATGCCTAAATAACACAAGAGAAAGGCAGCAGGGAAGGAGAGAGCCTTGAGAGAACAATGTCATTTGTTTGATTCTGTTCCTTTTAACTTGGGTGAAAGGTTCAAAGGACCTCACCTCTGAGAGAGAGAGAGAGAGAGAGAGAGAGAGAGAGAGAGAGAGAGAGAGAGAGAATGAAAGAATGTGAATTTAACTTTGAGGTCAGAAATCATGCACTCACTGAAGGTTAAAGTCTAAAAAATGTATTTTGTGTACTGAAAGACTTACATATACCATCGTTCAAAAATATAGGCAACATATTAATGAAATAACGTTATCATTCTTACATAAAATAGAAATATTCCAGTGAGCTGTCTTACATGAGCTGTGTGTCTTTTTTGGATATCTTTTTTGAGCTGTGTGTCTTTTTTGGATATCTTTTTTGTTGTTGTTAAACAGGGAAATTAATGAAGTAGTACACTATTGTCTTAATGGCACTCACCTATACTAAGAGATCTCTGATATACAGTGAGCTCCATAATGTTTGGGACAGAGATGTATTTTATGTTGATTTGCCTCTGTGTTCCAACAATTTCGCATTTTGCAATTCACATGATGTCCCAAACAGTTGATTTTGGTAAGCTGAGCTCAGTAATTGCAAAGGGCTTGGTAGGCCAAGGAAGACCTCTACAGTTGATGACTAAATAATTCTCACCATAACGAAGAAAAACCCCAAAACACCTGACTGACAGATCAGAAACACAGGAGGCAGGCATGGACGTGTCATTGACTACCGTCGGCAGAAGACTTCATGAACACAACTACAGAGGCTGCAGTACAAGATGCCAACCGTGGCTACAGTTGGCAAATAAGTACCGAAAAGAACCTGCAGAGTTCTGGAAAACAGGTCTTGTGGACAGATGAGGCCAAGATTGACTTGCATCAGAGTGATGGCGAGAGCACTGATCTGAATCCAACTGAACGTACGTTTAATATGCTGAAGAGAAAACTAAAAGCAACTAGATCCAAAATAAAGCAGGAGCTGAAGATGGCTGCAGTACAGGCCTGGCAGAGCATCACCAGAGAAGATAGGCAGTGCATGTTGATGTCTATGGTTCATAGACTTCAAGCAGTCAATGCAAAGGATATGTGACAAAATATTAAACATGACTACTTTCATTTACATAACATTAATATGTCCCAAACATTATAGTGCCCTGAAATCCCTGAAATGGGGGGCTATATATATAAAGTGCTGTGATTTCTACATGGTAAAACCACAGTGTATGAAATACCCTTAAGTAAAAGCGGAGAACCTGCACTTTAATCACATGTGAATTGTTTTATTATAAACATAAGATTGTGGAGTATGGATGAGTTTCACCCAGGTATTAGCTAGCATTCTCTTTTAGGAAGGAGCCTTTTTGGGTTGATGGGACCATTTACGCAATGTGAAACTGGAAGTTCGACACACTACATTTGTTTACTTCCGTATGCGTCAGAATTGCAATAAATAAAGCCAGAATTACAAGAAATAAACTTGCAATTGCAAAAAAAGTCACAACTGTGAGAAAAAAAAGTCTGAATTAAGCAAGGTTTTTTCTGTGGTGGAAACAGGCTTCCATATGCAACTTACTTTCCTTTTAGGTTGTTTTCCAAAGAAATGCTTGGGCCCTTCCTTTTCACTTGCTACTACTTTAAGTGAAGTCATGCACTGAATGCAAACACAAGGAGATGAGAATGATGAAGATGGCAGAATTAAAATGGCACCCTACATAATGTGCCATGTTATCTGACAGATCCACCATGTGTAAATAGGAGCTCCAAATGACTATGTAAATGATATAGCATATACATATTGCTTTAACTGTAATATGGACCACCAAGTTCTTTACTTTCACTGAGAAATCGGTAATGTGTACAGGTAGAGCAAAAGCTAGCTAGCTATGTTAGCATTAGGTAGCACAAGAGCTAGCATCACATGGCTACGAAAATATAATCAGTATTACTCCATGAAAACAACATAAAATTATGGGTGTTTATGGCAGGGAGGTGGATAGTGGTTGCTGACTTGGATGAGTGGACGGTGTTGCCAGCTTTGAAAACGGTGAACCTGACCAATTTTAAAAATACAAAAAAAAAAAAAAATTGTACAGTACTTTTGCATACATATATATATATATATATATATATATATATATATATATATATATATATATATATATATGTGTGTGTGTGTGTGTACATATACACAAACACACGCATGCACGTTATACTTATTTTCTCCTGGCAAATGTGAACATGCTCATTATGCTAGATCAGGAACACCAAACACTTCGTGCACACAATCGTCACCAACGTGATGACAAATGCAGCCACTTTTCTTATTTTAGTTTATTATTTATCTTATTGTTTCGCCTTTAGCTGTTATCCCTTCACTTAACTACACATCGATGCTCGGGGGCTAATGTTAAGCATTTCATTGCCAGCTAACTGTCTAGCTGCTGTATTGTTAACAGTGCCAAACTGACAAATAAACTGACAAATAAATGATTTGATGAAATCACGCAGTAATGCAATTACGCAGTAATGTAATGTTATTAATAGGCAGAGTGCAGCTTGTCTTCATACAAATGTAGCTAGCTGTGTCTGTCTGCAGTATTGACTGCAAGTGTCAAAGTTTCATCCACAGGCACGTTTAGGCTACAAGTTTGTCAAGATAACGCATGTCAGTTTTGCAAGTTTCCCAACAGCAGCCTTTAACCACCTACAGAAGCTTTGTAACTTGTAGATAGCTAGCTAAAAAAATGTCCTCTATACTATTATACAGTGTCGGAGCTAGATGTCAGAGGAAGAAGTAGGCTACATAGCAGCCAGTTCTAAGCAGGGATTGGTGGATTGCAGCGTTAATCCTTAATTTGCTAAAGGTCAATTGACAGGCTTCAGGTAGAATACCAACCAAGTAATAGGCGGAGGAGGAACACACTGCATAGATGAATGTACAGTGCCTTCGAAAAGTATTCAGACCCCTTCACTTTTTCCACATTTTGTTACGTTACAGTATTATTCTCATCAATCTACATACAATACCCCATAATGACAAAGCAAAAACAGGTTTAGAAATTTTAGCAAATGTATTAAAAATAAAAAACTGAAATATGACATTTACATAAGTATTCAGACCCTTTATTCAGTACTTCGTTGATACAGTTTTGGTAGCGATTACAGTCTTGAGTCTTCAAGGGTATGATGCTACAAGCTTGGCACACTTGTATTTTGGGTATTTCTCCCATTCTTCTCTGCAGATCCTTTCAAGCTCTGTCAGGCAGAGATGGTTGTCCTTCTGGAAAGTTCTCCCATCTTCACAGAGGAACTCTGGAGCTCTGTCAGAGTGGCCATCAGGTTCTTGGTCACCTCCCTGACCAAGGCCCTTCTCCCCTGATTGTTCAGTTTGGCCAGGCAGCCACCTCAAAGACGAGTCTTGGTGGTTCCAAACTTCTTCCATTTAAGAATGATGGAGGCCACTGTGTTCTTCGGGACCTTCAATCTGGCAGAATTTTTTTTTTGTACCCTTCCCCGGATCTGTACCTCGACACAATCCTGTCTCGGTGTCTACAGACAATTCCTTCAACTTCATGGCCTGGTTTTTGCTCTGACATGCACTGTCAACTGTGGGCCTTATATAGACAGGTGTGTGCCTTTCTAAATCATGTCCAATAAATTGAATTTACCACAGGTGGACTCCAATCAAGTTGTAGAAACATCTCAAGTATGATCAATGGAAACAGGATGCACCTGAGCTCAATTTCGAGTGTCATAGCAAAGGGTCTGAATACTAATGTAAATGTGATATTTCAGTTTTTTTTTTTTTAAATAAATTTGCAAAAATTTCTAAAAACCTGTTTTCACTTTGCTATTATGGGGTATTGTGTGTAGATTGATGATAATAAATGTAAGCAATAGCTCACGACAGGCCGTGGTATATGGTTATTATATCACAGCTAAGGGTCGTTGTTCCTTAGCTGTGATATAATAATTATATATCACGGCCTGAAGTGAGCTATTGCTTTTATGAAAACGGTCACCAAGTATGGCAATATGAAAGTAATTGACACACTCCAATTTAAATAGTTTTTAAATACTGAATTGTACAAAGTACAATTATTTTACCGTTGTCAAGCAAAACTCGGGTTGGTAGTTCTATTTGGACCGTTGTTATTCAAAAACTCTGGTTAGTATCATTAGTATCCCCTGTCTATATGGTCCAAGCAGCCAAAACCGGGCTACATTTTGAAGCTCACTTCCTTGTCTTCTTGAGAGACGTTGCTCACTAGCGCCAGTGTGGTTGGCTCCAGTACAGGTGTTTCAGCCACCTGTGTTAATGTAAAATTAAAATACGGTCAAAATACGTCAATAATTTTTTCCACAAGAAATTGTAGTCGCATTGGGTGTTTTTTCTTGGTCTAATGTCTCCCCATATGCAGATTTGTTAAGTTATTGTGGTATTTGGAGAAGACGGTAATATTTTGTGGTCAAATCAGGGAAGGTTTGCGTCATTACCGAGTCACTGTATCTCACGCGCTTAGAGGACGACTGGACTTCATGTCCCCACTGCGCAGTCTCTGGTTCCAATTTGTGCGACAATCCCGGTCTTCAAAACGCTTTTCACCAATACATCAAGCCCCTTTAACGTTTAACAGCCTGACCGGATTCACATATATAGATATATGTAATTCATTTCAAACCGCTAATTTAAGATATCTCCAATTGCATTTTGACTAGTCAAAATGTTAATTTAAGATATTTCTAATTTCAATTTGAGTTGTAAGATTGAAGTTACTTTCCCCATTCAATTGTATGGAACCTCCAATTAAAGATATCGACAATTCAGTTTTGACTATCCAAAACGTGAATTCCAGATATCTCCATTTAAATTATGACAAGTCGTAACTCAAATTCGAAACATCTTTCCATTAGTTCTGACTAGTCATAATTTCAATAAAAGATATCTTTAATTCCTTGTGATATATGATATCTAAATAATCTTTTTTTATATCTGAAACTAAGATATTACTAGTCAAAATACAATTATTGAACTGGAGTTATGACTAGTCAAAACTAAAGTGGAGATATCTCGAATTTGAGTTATTACTAGTCACAATCCTTTCAACATATCTACAAAGAAGTTGTGGATATCTTGAAAACAGACCAATCTTATTTAGGAAATATCTTCAATTATTATTCTGACTAGTCGGAATACATTTATAGATATTTTCAATGATCATTTTGTCTGGTAAAATTGCAGCTGTAGATATCAAAAACGTGCTCCTTGTTGTAAGGAGGTCCTTGTTCTACTAAATTATTACTAGTCAGAACTAATGTGGAGATATCTCTAATTTGAGTTACGACTAGTCATAATTTAAATGGAGATATCTGAAATTCACGTTTTGGATAGTCAAAACTGAATTGTCGATATCTTTAATTGGAGGTTCCATACAACGGAATGACTAAAGTAACGTCAAACGTCTAGTCAAAATGAAATTAGAGATAAATTAAATTAAATTAACGTTTTGACAAGTCAAAATGCAATGAGAGATAAATTAGCGTTTGTCTAGTTATAAATGAATCACAGATATCTGTAATGTGAATCGGGTCAGGCAATTAAATGTTAAAAGTGCTTGTAGAATTACCTTCAATTATCATTCGGTATGTGTGACGACTCGAATGACGATGTACGTGACGTCATTATAGATATCTTCAAAGGTATTTTGACTAAATATATTTGCAGATATCTAGAATTATCGTCCATACTGGTCAGTTTATAATTGCAGATATATTGAATTAACATTCTGATTAGTCACATTGTAATTATGACTAGTCAAAATGCATTTGTAAATATCTAAAATGTAATTGTGCATTGACAAGCGATCTATTAAATGTTAAAAGGGCTTGCCATACACCAGGCCGATGGAGACTAAATGGGTGACGTCGCAGTCACTTTGTCCATATTTTTATACAGTCTATGATATAATCACATAATAGAAAATAAAAAATAACTTCAACAACATTGTCTTCATGTGAGAATGTGATTATTCAAATGGTAATTACCTGAATAAATGTTGGCGACATGGTGTATGGCAGCTTTGGAACAGTTAGTGTGTGTTTAGTGGGTAAACAGGAGTGTATTTGTTTATTGTGACTTGGCGTTATTGTTGTCGTTGCTTTAATTTTGTTGTCGTTTTCATTAATATAAATATTTTGGCAGACAAAATGATTTCAGTCGGTGTATTGCGATTTGGCTTTTAACAAAACGTTTTTTTGCCAATTGTCAATTTTTGCTGAACTATTTTGGTATTTCCGTGAACAACCTTGGCTTCTTGTAGCACAAGAAGTGCACACCATTGGTGCACACACACATTCTGCCCCTTTAAAAATTAAATTGTCACCTGATTTATTCGCAAACAACTGAGTTTAAAAAGTCACACCCAGCGGATTGACACCTCACGAGGCGGGGCAACAGTTTCCGTTTGGCAAAACAAGAAATGGCCAATAGTATTCCTCAAACAGTAATATATTAGCATATTCTTCTCAAATTGTCCAATTGCGAGCTGCATGGAGGTGGTCCATGTGACGGCCTCTGTATGTACTTTCAAAGCCTTTTCAGAGTAAGTTAGCCCAACAAGAAACTGTACAAGCCAGAAAACAACAGCGATATTTCTTTATGCGACACCATAAATGTATTGTCAGTCGAAAGAGACTGGGGGAATGAAGGAAGCTTTGTATGTAGCTCTGAAAATGGGCTTGATTCTGTTAAAGATCGTTGGCCCCGTCAGCTGTACATCAGAGCCGATAACCTCAGAGGTAAGATCTTGCTTGCTAGCATAGCAGTAATTTCAGCGGTGACATTGTGTTTTGGAAGATATGATCTAGCTAGTTTGCTGTTATTTACTCCGCAGTATTCAGCGAAGCCGCTAATATTGTATGGATGATATAGTCTGTTTTGTTTGTGCAGAACAAGGCGGACCTACCGATTATCTCTCCAACTGTAACGCAAGTGAGAATCACTGTCAAGTCCATATCTATGTAGCCGACGTTACATGTAGTTGCAATGCTAACTGCGACGGTTCCAGCCTTGATCGTAGTATTTAGCTTGCTTGTTAGTTGCCAATGCCGTGTTGATTATGAAACAAGATGGCTAGATGGATGGCTAGCAGGCGTTAGCCTGCCTGATAGATGGGTACCAGTTGGCTAAGTTAGTTTGCTAACGTTGTAACAAGATTATGAGTATGCGATGGCTAACTGTTGAACGTTAAAGTCAATGATTCGGCACTTGGTGAATATTTAGCTAATGTGCCATTGTGTTGAGTGGGTTTTCTTCTTCCTTCTTCCGTGACGGCTGCCTAGTTAGGTTACCACAGCACAGCAGATAGTCTAGCCAGCTAGTTGTCTCGGGGAACGGGCATAATACTAGTAAGATTACAACTTTTAAGTGTGACTAAGTCTCCTCGGCTGTTTAGCAGAACGTTCCTTTGGCTTTTCGTGGGAAAGTGGCCTCGTGTCAATAAAAAGCTGTTCAAACAATATGTACTAATACTGACTGGGATCTCCTTATCGGCCAACCACTTGTTGACAGTCAAGGAACACTGGAAATAAATGCCAGTTACAGCAATGCGAGCTGGTTTGCCAAGGCTTTGTATCAATGATCCAACATTGCCCATGTGTATCTTGTTAAGGAAGCAGTGGAGTGTTCCGAGTGTTGGCTTTTATTATTCGTTTGTTGGTGTCTTTCCTGCTAGTGGCTACAGATTGAACATGAACTTCATTTGCGCAACGTTAATTACACGTTTAGCAGCACCAATTAGTCCGATCATGTAAATTATTTTAGCTAGTAGTGAGGTTGTTTTGCATCAAGCACAACTTGTATGAATATGTAGCACGAAGCTTCTCATACACAACTCTCCTCACGCAAAACTTTGATTAGGGGAAGAGTACACAAAGTTTATTGACTATTTAAACTGGTTAGTAGTAAGATCAGTTGGAGGGGGTCAGATATGGTATTTAGAAATGTACTGGGAATCCCACCCCTTGCTATTGCTATTTGCCAACACGCATTGTAAAAAAAAATAATAATAAAAAAAAATAATCGGGAGTTGCCTCCCTATTAAACATTGTCCCAATCAACACACAAGACATTCACTTATTATGTCGAAAAGAAGAGATTCTCTGCCTGACCCAGCAACACTATAGGCTAGCCACTCCATTTTTTCCAGTTAGACCGGTATGCCTGTGACAGCACAGACATTACTACGGCCATTAGCGATAATGGTATAACTGCTCATAAGGCCGTGACTGTGTTTGTGTCATGTACAGTAGAGGACTGGTGCAATCATATTCTTTTTCATGGTATCCGAAGCCTCTCTTCGTCACTCCGAACTTGTACTTAATGACGCGCATGCGTTAGCTTGGACTGTAAGTACGAGAATGAGTGTTTAATTGGTCAAAAGAAAAAAGATTAGCCGTAGAGTTTGTTCAAGTGGTCTCCCTCAGTGCTTATGAAATCTTTAAAGCAAACACCATCTCAGAGTAGCAGTGCATTTAGATGTTTTTCTCTTCATGTTGAATTTAGAATAGGCCTCCATCCTGCTGGTGAGAATCATTTTGCAGTGGAATATCATGTTACAGTTGGGATGGGACACAGTGTACTTTTGCTTACATGCCAGAGTCTTCTCTTGTTTGCACTGCTCAATAATTGCGTGTTTCGAAAGCTTTTTGCAAGTTTATCTATGGGAAGTGACACCCAAACATTACAGCGCGGTCTAAGGGGCATCGTACTGTACTCTATTTATGAGGCTGATAATGGATGGGAACGCTGATAAATTTTATCAGGTCCAAAGGCAACCTCAGCCATGTCACAAGGGATCGGTTCCACCTCTCTGTTCCTTTTACCCTTCTGCTCCCTCTGCCATGTTTACAGTAAGCATTTCAGCCTCGAATGAAAACAGTTGTGGTTTTTCAGGCTAGATGTTATGTTTCCCTGTGCTTTCCACTGTGTTTCATTGTGAGTGTAGGGGCCTGCTTTCTGTGTCCCAGTTTGATTGGTGCGGTGGTTTCAGATTAGCCCACGGTGTAATTGACTACACTGTATTGGCCGTTGTAAAAAAAAATTAAAAAAAACGTGCAAAATAGCTAGTTTGGTTATGGCCTTATTGATGGTCTTCATATTTCAGATTTTCTTCAAAGCATGTGTACTAGAAGCAAATTTGTATGAAATTCATTTGTCGTGTTTTCTTTTTTTCCCAGTTATGTTTGTTAGTATGTTAACAGAACAGAACTACATTGGTATCACCTTATTTTGGCTGTCTGTTTAGAGGGCAGCATTGTCCTAGTTGACCTACATGGGCTACATTTTTCAGCATATTATCCATTCATATGGATGCATTTTTACTGCAACACCTGCCTTAAGGATCCACCAGCGGCAGCCCAGTTTGGAATCAACACTGCAACCACTGCAGGCTCAACTTGTTAACACTAAATAAATACATTTAAACAGAATGCCCGACAAATATGTTCATTTTCATTTAACGGAGTTTGTCATATTTTTATTTTGAGGAGCAGTTTTGAAGGTATAAAATGGCAGCAAACAGTTAGAAAATCTTTGACTTGCAGTGCAATCTTGAGCAGTGATGTAATATTTTTTTCTCGCTGTGTACTACTGATGTGAATGTCCTTCCTTGCGAAATAAGAGTAGACCTCACTGTGTTTTCTGGATGGGATACATCGTGGTTTTGATGTTTAATGAAAATGGAGAACGTATGAAGGTGAAATGCTGATATTGTCTGTGTTGTTGTTGCTGAACAGCATTTGGACAAACGTGTTTAGCCTTGCAGATTTTGTGTTGTTGACAGTGAATTAGGAACAAAACGCCAACACGTTTGAATATTCTGTGATTTTGTGTACCGCTGTGTGTCTTAATGTTGACCCTGGAAAAACATTAGTCGGCCAGAACACAATCGGCATATTTAAACGCAGATGCCCAGGGTGGAAGTATGTGCACTTGGAATGTTTCTGTTTATCGAAGCGTACAAGTAGTACAGCACATTCAGCCGCTGGAGCCAATGTCGGGCACTCACACTGTTTTGTTCTGGGAATGGCAGGTTTCTGTGTGTGCTTGTGCTCACAGGGTGCAGTGTGTGCCTGTGTGTGTGTGCGTGTGTGAGTGTGTGCATGCGTTTGTGCGTGCGTGTTTGCGTGCATGCACGTGTATGTGTGCATGCACGTGCGTACGTGTGCGTGAGTGTGTGCATGCGTTTGTGCGTGTTCGTGAGTGTGTGCATGCGTTTGTGCGTGTTTGTGTATGTGTGCATGCGTGTGCGTGCGTGCATGCGTGTTTGCGTGTGTGTGTGTCCGTGTGTGCGTGCGCGTGCGTGCACATGCCTGTGCGTGTGCGTTTGCGTGCGTGCGCGCGCATGTGCATTTCCGAGTGAAGCCTTTTATTTTAAATCACTGACTGCTTTTCTGTCATGAGTTCCGCTCAAATCAGTCCTTACAGAAAATGAGACGCAGTCCTGTTTTAAAAAGGGTGCGGTCAAAAATTAAGGGAGTGTTCATTACACAGCCTACATACTTTTCATTATTTGAAGTGCGACAGAAGCAAACAGCACAATTAGATGTGATAAATGTGACAGCTTGATTCATGAAAGCCCATTAGCCACATCAAGAGGCTACAAATTGGATTGAATTAATCTGTGACATTTCATGGCAATGAAAATACAGTACATGGAGCAGTCACTGAAATCGTTTTATTAAACAATGCCATGCCGGCTGCGAACGTCATGTCTTTGACCTCTGTAGTTGATCTCCGGCGCAGAAAACCGACCTACTTTTTTTTATTAGTGGGTTTTAGGAGACGCTCACCGAGCCAGACTTCAAACAAGGACGCTACGTGAGTCAAACTGGCTGTACTGTGCCTATGGATAAGCGATATGCTGAAAACATATCATATTCGGCCACGAATACTGCGACCGTGCGCCCGCCTGCGTGCCTTGCTCCGCGAGCACAAGGCCGGGTAGTTTTCTCCTGACGAGGGCATTCTTCCTGTTTTCAGCAGTTCTTCGTTAAAAGTGATGAGGCTTAATTCTTCTCTGATGTCAGCGTCGCCTGGTGCAGCGACTTTAAACCCTTTCGTAATCTTTAATAAGAGGGTGATTGTTCTCCAGACCGGTTTTCACAGCATTGGAATCTGGTTCATCGGGATGCTTTTCTTGTTGACGGTCTCCAAGGCTGACCCCTTCTGAACATTTTCTATTATCGTTCTTCTTGTAAAACTTAAAAAGAAGAATTACGATAATGCGTGCGTTCGTAAATGGATTAGCTGCTGTTTTTGATGAACATGCTTGCTTTTATTGTAGATTCGTACGTTGCTTATTTTTAGGCTGTCTCTTTGAACGTCTAGTAGGAATATGTGGTTGTTTCTGTTGTTAAGGGCAGTGTTTACTTTCGGATTCGTTTCCCCGTAACGCTGCTGTTATTGCCCACAAGCGAATGTGTTCCTCACCAATTAAAAATCAACCTTAGTCCAGGAATAAAAAAAAAGCATATGTCACTGTCCTTTTAAGTACAGGTAGGCTGAAAACAGATGATTGATCATAGATTTTCTCAGAAGGAAATTACACTGGAGGAGAGGCCTCCAGAATCCTTTCAGCATTTCACCAAAGCTCATGACATCAGTTTGCTTTCTCCATGTTGTCTGGAATGTGCCTAATGGGGCTTTGTGACCTTGTAGCTAGCAGGAATGAAGCTTCACGACTGTCTGCAGCGCTAGCTAGCTCAGCCATTACATTACATTACATTACAGGCATTTAGCAGACGCTCAATGCTAGCTAGCTCAGCCATTACATTACATTACATTACAGGCATTTAGCAGACGCTCAATGCTAGCTAGCTCAGCCATTACATTACATTACATTACAGGCATTTAGCAGACGCTCTTATCCAGAGCGACTTACACAACTTTCACATAGCATTTACATTGTATCCATTTATACAGCTGGATATATACTGAAGCAATTTCGGTTAAGTACCTTGCTTAAGGGTACAACGGCAGTGTCCTACCCGGGAATCGAACCTGCGACCTTTTGGTTACAAGCCCAGTTCCTTACCCACTGTGCTACACTCTAGCCAGAACAAAGGGAGCTAGAACACATCTGAAAAACTGCAAGATCCCCTCTGAAATGGTCATATTTTTGAGCAGCCGTATGTGGAAAATTGCACATAAAAATGTTCTGAGTTTTTGATCCAAATCTGAATGTTTTGTCACAGCTTGCATTGGTATCAGAGTTTATTTCATGTGGTGTGATCCAAAAAAAACTTTTGTAGGTATCTCCAGGATAAAATGATGTCATCATATTGCACCATGTTGCTTGTATGCTAATGTAGTTTCTGATGTAAGCAAAAGCAATGAAATTCCTGGCAGACTACATTGGCTCATTAGCCTGCATGATCCGTAACAGTGAAATGTCTGCCGAGTTTGGCACAGGTTTATCGATTAAGATACCAGAGATTATTTTAAAACCCTGAAGCCCTCTTTAGAATGTGTGTTAATATCTGCTGTACATAACCCAGGCTGCAGCACCAGACAGCAGGTTTGTTTGAGTACGGCAGAACATCCAACACCTGGTGATTGTAACTGCAAAGACACAGTGTGTTCCATTGCAAATATATTGTGGGGCCATGCAGGCCAATGTATGGGATGATACATGATGTTCCAGACTGAGTGAGAGTTCAGATGGAGTGAGAGAACTGTTGGAGAGAGGGACCTGAAAGAGAGAGGGATCTGATGGAGAGAGGGATCTGACTGAGAGATCAATCTGACAAAGAGAGAACTGATGAAGAGAGGGATCTGATGAACAGGGATGTGATGGAGGGTGATCTGATGGAGAGAGGGATCTGACAAAGAAAGGGATCTGAGAGAGAGTGATCTGATGGAGAGAGGGGTCTGATGAGAGAGGGATGTTATGGAGAGAGGGATCTGGTGGAGGGTGATCTGATGGAGAGAGGGGTCTGATGGAGAGAGGGATGTTATGGAGAGAGGGATCTGATGGAGGGTGGTCTGATGGAGAGAGGAGTCTGATGGATAGAGTGATCTGATGGAGAGAGGGATCTGAGTGAGAGTGATCTGATGGAGAGAGGGGTCTGATGGAGAGAGGGATGTTATGGAGAGAGGGATCTGATGGAGGGTGATGTTATGGAGAGAGGGATGTTATGGAGAGAGGGATCTGATGGAGGGTGATCTGATGGAGAGGGATCTGATGAAGAGAGGGATCTTATGGAGACAGATCTGACGAAGAGAGGGATCTTATGGAGACGGATCTGATGGAGAGAGGGATCTGACAAAGAAAGGGATCTTATGGAGACAGATCTGATGGAGAGAGGGATCTTATGGAGACGGATCTGACGAAGAGAGGGATCTTATGGAGACAGATCTGACGAAGAGAGGGATCTTATGGAGAGGGATCTGATGTGTGCCCAATGTTATGAGGCCTATGAAATGACTGCAGGAGCCATAAGGATCAGCAGTTTGCCTACAGATCTGACGTGACTGTATCTGTTGCTGTATTTATTGATTTCTTTTTAGTCCTGGAAAAATAGGTTCTTGGTGTTGATTCTTTCCATGTGATTTAGATTTTTTCAATTTTATTTTGTATTCATAGTTAACTATGAGTGCAAGTAGCTACTCTTTTCCTGTTTTCTTGTAGTGTACTCTTTTGTTGCTTGTTTTCTCTGTGTCCTTAATAATTGTGGGATGCCAAAAATGTTTGCGCATTATAAAAAACGGAAATAAAAACGAAAAAACCATAAACCGTATCGTTCTCAGACACTGTTCTTGTTACGTATTACTCTCATCAAAGCTGTTTCAGCACCCTCTGAAACTGCCTCGGGATTTAGCTAGATTGCGCATTTGGGGAAGTGATTTGTAGTGTTTGTAGTCCGTGCGTGTGCGCGTGCGTTTGTGTGTTGTAGTATCATGTGACTCCGATTTGAAAGGAAGTTATTGTGCTTTGAGCAGCGTTCTCACGGAGAGCTCTGGACGTGTAGCCCTCCCCTGTGGATGAAGGTCAGGCTGTTTGTTTTTACTCCTGGACCTAAAATTAGGAGCACTTCAAATGCCACGGCGATACACCTCTTGGTGACATCTTCAGGGAAAGATTAGCTGGTTTTATTTGAGCGTTGCTTTCATAATAATACCCGTGTCCCCGAATGACGTTCGCAATGCAGAATCAGAAGTTTCCACTGTTTCTTCATCGGCTGACTTGGACGTAGCCCAGGCCATATTGTGTGTAAACCCCAAGCCTCGTCTTTAGACCAGACCAGCAGGCTCAACAATGCATGCTTCCCTTTTAAAGCCCCGGACTGCAAATTTTACTTTCTGAAGTAATGACAAGCTGGTCAGTTATGGATTTGACTGACCACTTATACTGAATATACCCTATAGGTTGGATCTCTACTTTAACCTTGATTAAATTCTCTGCAATAATACTTCTCTGTAATAATAATTATTCATAACCCCTATAGATCTTGAAAACAGGAGTATTTTGACCTTACAGTGTCATATTCGAGGGGGGAGCTGTTGAAGGTCTCCTTAGAAAGTTCCGGATTAGTGGTTTTTCTCCAGTGGGCACAGGCATTCAGACATGGTTCCCCTTCAGAACCTCTCTGTGCTCCATGTCTGTCATGAAAATGTCATCAAGGGTGGGCGTGTAGCCGGGGGTGTGTGGGGGGGGGGACGACCTATTCCCTGATACCCTGTTTACTTGCATTCCCTGGCAGGGCCTTTATGTACGGGAGGGGGGGGGGGAGGGGGGGGGGCTCTGCTTTTAAATGGGGAGCTGAGCTCTCGGCTCCCCCAGTCCCACTGCAGGGGTAAATAAGCCCGGCGGCTGGAGGGTGTCGGAGGGCATTCTGGGAAGGAGCGAGCACAGCGGGATGTCTTTCCAGCTCGGAGTCGCGCAGGTAACCGCGGCGACGGCCGGACTCCCGGGCTGGTCTCGGGGGTGGAATTTACACGCGAGGCTCAGCGCTGCGTTTGCTTCCCCGCCCGAGCGCTGCTCTTTGTCCTGCGGATATGGGTGAAGAACTGCCTGCTTTGCGCTTCCTGTCTTCATATGGGACCTCTAATGCAGTCCACTGGCTCCATGCTGGGTAACGTGCTGGGTACATGCTGGGTAACTTGGTGGGTCCATGCTGGGTCCATGCTGATTAGCATGCTGGGTCCATGCTGGGTCCTTGCTGGGTACATGCTGGGTCCATGCTGGGTACATGCTGGGTCCATGCTGGGTACATGCTGGGTCCATGCTGGGTCCATGCTGGGTCCATGCTGGGTCTTTGGAAGCACAGACTTATTTTCAGATATTGACAGCCACTGTGTCTGTGTAGATGCATCAGGTTTCTGATTTGTATGGTTTAACTGGAACACACTCCTTCATGGAAATTCATAGCTAACGATATCAGAAGGCCTTGATTATGATCAGCTGCTGACATCACAGTTCAAATTTGCATAACAGTTCTGTAGTTTCTGTCCTGCTTCTCATACTGTATTTCACATTTCAGTTTCAGACTAAGGGCAAACTGTGAAGGTCATATTCAGAACACCTTTTTTTGTTTGTTCTTTTTAATAAAAAAAACCATCCAGCCACTTTTGTGAGGGTGCAGTTATCTCCCCTTTTTCTGGAGGCTATAAATGTCTGAATATTTTAGTTCTGTCAGCTGTCATTGGTCATGACTACAATTTCTGCATATTGTTAATAACAAAGGGAGCTGTAGTAACATGTTTCAAAACCTGTGAAATGGCTGACAATGTTCAATTTTTTCTGCATTACACAAATGTAGACTACTTTAGATGTGGTTTAAAAATATGTCATTGAAACTTTGTTTGAAACCATTCAGACATGAATAGAATATTTTACAGTGGAAGTGTTTTGTTTGTTAATTCTTCAGTAGTTCTCCCCTGTGATTTCAGGTTAAAGAATACTTTAAAAATCAGTGACGATGTCACCTAGCTGGGTTTTGTTACACTTTGAACTAAAGTGCATTCTTAGAGGTTAAATTTTGAACAGTTAACGGAACTGATTTTGAAATGGCCTGGCACTCTGGCTCACAGCCGGGCGGATGAAGACCCATCTGAAGGTGGGGGTGTGGAGCGCAATCCCAGAAGGCCGTGTTCTGTAGTTTCCAGCTCCAGCGGGGCCCCGCTCTTAATTCCTCGTTAAGCCAGTCAGTCAGCTCAATCCGCTCAGTCAGCTGAGGAAACACATCGCGGCTGAGTGATGTGGGGGGGGGGGGGGGGCGTGGGTCCTGTCACGTTCACATTACCACTGTCGTCTGGGGGAATTCATCTGCATAAACGCGCAGAGCTAATTAGCCGATCGTGGGAACAGATGTGGACACAAATCGGTGTGCCTATACGCAGCAGCCCTCCCGGAACTGCTTTAGACACTTTAATGTTTAATTAGGGCTGGAAACGGGCTGAATTGTGCTTCTGGGGGATGGGCAGTGGAATAGGCACGTTTGAGCAAAGGGGGGGGTCTGAGCGGGGAATTTTAGGGGCGTTTGAGGGCTGGAAACAGGCTGATTATTCCCTGTGTTTCCAGCCCCTGTGCAGTGGGTCTGGTGGGGGAATGGCGTTTGGTGATGTCAGCGGAGAGCCGCGTAGTTTCTCATCCTTCCTGCCTGCCCGCCGGCGGACGCATCTGTTTTAATGCCGCGTCGCCGTGCCAGGAGGGAAGGCGATGTCACCGTCCGTTTACGAGGAACTTGGGAGCAAACGCGGTCTGTTTCAGTCTACCAGTCTGGCCGCCCTCTCGCGTCTGCTGCGAGTTCACCAGGCTGCCGGAGGGCCCCTGAAATCTTTGCTGAGATGTTTCTCTCCATTTTGTTTCAGAACAAACTGCTCTGCCACGGAGTGAACAACCAGACCTACAGCTGCGAGTCGGGCCACTGCTGTGGAGAGTCGCAGTGCTGCAGCTACTACTACGAGCTCTGGTGTAAGTGCAGCTCCCCCTCTCTGCGGAGTCCTCTTCTCCCCGAATCCGCGCTCTCCCCGCCGGGGTCGGCTCGTTGGCTCGGGGGCCGAACGCTGAGCGTCCCGCTAAGGCCAGAGGGGAGGTTTTGGGTTCCTCAGGCGCAGGAATTAGAAGCCCTCTGGTTTTGTGTGGTTCTTGTTGTCCATATGAGGGTGTCCCACGCCAGCGTGACACCCCTGGGGGGGGGGGGGGGAGATGCGGCAGTGCCAGGGGAACGCCGTCAGTTGCCGCATGGAGAGATAGAGGGACAGAGAGAACACCCACGCAAACACAAAATGAAATGAACAAACATCTTCACCTTTGCCCCTCACGGGTTCTGGGCGAAGGCAATATAAACTGAAACAACAAGATAAAATAACACAGAGAAAAGAAAGCGAAACTGAACGACAGCTTTTCAGTATGCGGCTCCTCCTACTTTTTAGTGGTGGTTTACTTTCAAAGAGACAAAACTAAAACTAAAACTAAACTAAACTAAACAAAACTCGCTCTCTCAGTGTGAGCTCCCAGTCTGAGCCCCAGACTGTGCAGAGCAGCACAGCTTTAAGCACCTGGGCTGATCAGGTAACACAGCGCAGGTGCGTGTGCTCTCTCCACCAGCATATCCTACAGAAGGGTATATAGCAGCAATACAGTGAGTGGGGACATTACATTACATTACATTACAGGCATTTAGCAGACGCCCTTATCCAGAGCGACTTACACAACTTTTTTACATAGTATTTTACATCGTATCCATTTATACAGCTGGATATATACCGAAGCAATTTCGGTTAAGTACCTTGCTCAAGGGTGCAACGGCAGTGTCCTACCCGGGAATTGAACCTGCAACCTTTCGGTTACAAGCGCAGTTCCTTACCCACTGTGCTACACACAGCAGCCTCTGCTTACTGTGCAGAGCAGGAGACACCATTGTGAATGAGGCACGCTCTGTTCTGCCCACTGAACTGATCCGTCAGTTTGGAGTCAGTTCCATTTCAGTCTGGTACGTTTAGGAAATTTTCAGTTCAATTAATGAATTGAAAAATACTTTAATCAGCAAGTTGGCATTTACAGCATGTTTAGCTCAGATTTAGATACACATCAATGTGTAAATAAATAAGTATTTATTTATTTATAGTACATTGAAGTAGACCTAGTCATGTGACCCAGAAATTTTTGAAAATTCTTTTTTTATTTGTTCCAGCTATGTTATGATTCCAAATTAGAATATAAAATACATTTCATTCTAAATTATGGTCATGTGATCATGCAGAGGAATTTAGTATTTGCATATTCTGTATTATTTTTTTTATTTTAAATTACTACAGTCAAAGAGTAAATGACACAAAGGACACTGTCATACAGTATGTCACATCTCCCTGTTGAGTAGAAACGCAGCTCATTCTTTAGTCCAGTGGATGATGTCATCATGTACTATACAGATTTTCCCCGTTTCCCATTTCCAAGGGAACCATCGCGGCATAAGAGGATTTTATTTGGACAGCCAAAGGGGTCCGTGCCAACTTTCACACCCACCCACACCAAATGGCATATCCTCTTTAAGAAGCAGAAGGTCACAGTCATGGCTTTATGTAATAGCCCTCTGTTTATGTAATGTGTTTCAAGTCATGATTAAAGATGCTGTTCCTTCCTACAAAAAAGGTTGGCCGGTGTCCCAGATCAACGTGACCCGATTGCAAACGCGACCGAAAGCGAAAAGATGTTTTTGGAAGTCCGCCTGTCGATTAACCCGCTGTGTGTTTTTCCACATGCGCTCCCCGGGGTAAAAAAAAGGGCTGCGTCCTCCTCGTGCGTTGCGGTCTAATGTGAGCTCGGTGGAGTGCGCTACATGTTGTTTGTTTAGTGTGGAGTAAATTGTCCTTGGGCAGAATGCATGTCCTGTAACTTGACCGCCCCTTTTTGCAGCTGTCTTGAGCTGCTCGATTTGGAAAAAGTGGCCCGCCCTCTCTCAGTGTTCCCGAAATGGATGCCGCTGATCTGGGACAGGGTTTTAGCCCCATGGGATTGCACACGGACCGGCTAGCCTCCGCGGTCTGCTGCCCAAAGCCACCGGCAACGAACGTTCACCACAGACATCCGGGGCGTTCCTGTAATAATTTATATTGCCTGGTGGAACTTGGAACTGAAGAAATTTGGAGGGGACATTTTTTTCTGGCATTTCTACGATTTTAACCGATTCCCTGAATTCAATGTGTTAGAGTAGTATGGTCAGATTCTGCTGGATCTGATAAATGTCCGATCTGCACAGATCCACTGATCTTGGTCTCATGTGGATCGGCTTGGTGAGCGGGAGCTCCTGTCCGGATGCTTTTCGGATCGGTGCGTCTTCGCAGAAGAGACGCAGGTCCCACCCAGCGGAACGTGAGCGGTGGTCTGTTTCTGAGAGCGCGGCTGCAGGCGATTTTTAGCGGTCTGTGTTTTTGCAGGGTTCTGGCTGGTCTGGACCATCATCATCATCCTCAGCTGCTGCTGCATCTGCCACCACCGGCGCACCAAGCACCGGCTGCAGCAGCAGCAGCGGCAGCACGAGATCAACCTCATCGCCTACCGCGAGGCGCACAACTACTCCTCCCTGCCCTTCTACTTCAGTGAGTGACCTCCCGCTCGGACACAGCTCAGACACATAGCGCACAGCTTAGACTCACTCACCTTCAGCACACAGCTCAGACACACAGAGCACAGCTCAGACACACAGCACACACCTTAGATTCACTCACCTTCAGCACACAGCTTAGACACACTTACCTTCAGCACCCAGATTAGACACATTCACCTTCAGCACACAGCTTAGACACACTCACCTTCAGCACACAGCTTAGACACACTCACCTTCAGCACACAGCTTAGACACACTCACCTTCAGCACACAGCTTAGACACACTCACCTTCAGCACCCAGATTAGACACACTCACCTTCAGCACACAGCTTAGACACACTCACCTTCAGCACACAGCTTAGACACACTCACCTTCAGCACACAGCTTAGACTCACCTTCAGCACACAGCTTAGACTCACTCACCTTCAGCACACAGCTTAGACACACTCATCTTCAGCACACAGCTTAGACACACTCACCTTCAGCACACAGCTTAGACATGCTCACCTTCAGCACAGAGCTTAGACACACTCACCTTCAGCACACAGCTTAGACACACTTACCTTCAGCACACAGCTTAGACATGCCCACCTTCAGCACAGAGCTTAGACATTAACTAGCCACAGCTGTGTTTTCAGATCCGATCCAAGCCCAGAGGTTGTTCTGTTCTATGAATTAGCCAGCTTTATTTCAGCTGACTTACTGTCTCCCTCCAAAGCTATTATTTGTTTGTTGTGAAATAACACTTTTAAAAAATGTATTTTCACAAGCACACAGTTACTCTGCCAAATTAGGGAAACTCCAGTCCATGTATTTACTACTGAAATATATAGTACATGCTAAAGTATTAGGCTGCCTGTGGGTTTTTTTTGTTTTTTTTAAATTTAGATAGAGAAGAATTCATTTTCATATGTCTATTTATTGAATAAGAAACTCAGTATAAACTAAAAGGGTGAAGGTGTCAAATAATTTTTGTAATTTCTACACAATAATACAAAAAGATTAGTTCTAATTAAAAAATATATTTTTTACACAACTTTCCTCAAAATTGCCTCCTTTGGGTTTATTTACAATGAATCAACTTATTGGAAGTTTATCCAATCATTTTTCAAGGTGGGAGGTGGGTGATTGGGTAATTAAATTGACCCAGCCAGAGGTAGCCTAATACCTTTAGCCTGTAGTGCAAGTAAAATAGGCACTAAAGTTGCAAGAAATATGGCAAAGAAGAATTAGGCTTAGATGTGTGAGGCCAAGTAAACATGTTGTGGCAACATTATTCCCAGTGAGAAATTGCAAAAATGCTTACGATTTCCAGGTGCTGTGTTCAGTACACACTCAGAAGGGTCCAGCTGATGGGCATTAATGTTAACAGGAGAAGGCCAGAATGATCAAAAGGCAGAAGACAAATATCTTGTGTTGTCTCACAAAACAAACTCTTGAACTGCACCACAACTGCAGGATGAACTCAGTGCACCTTGAGAGAAACCGGTTTCCCTGACTACAGTGAAACAGCGACTACGATCTGAAAGGATGTGTCCCTGAGAAAAAGCCCTTTCTACGTGCTGTTAACAAGAAGAAAAGACTCCAGTGGGCCGAGCACCATCAACACTGGACCAAGAAAGACTGGGAGAAGGCAGAGTCGCCTCCTTTTTGACCTGCAGATCGTAGTTTCTGTTTCACTGTAATCAGGAAACTGGTTTTTCTCTTGTCGCATTGCGTTCTTCCTGTAGTTGTGGTTTACGTCTGTTTCTTTTGCCAGAATAGCACAGCGTTTACTTTGCTCCGCACATCTAAAGCATAACTCCTCATTTTACATGTTTCTTGCAACTTGTATTGTAGGTTGAAATAAAGAAAAAGTTTGTATTTCGGTTCATTATTAAATAAATGCACATAAATTAACTGAATTAAAAAAAGAAAACCAGGGAAGTTTCAGGCTTACACTGTGTCGCGTGACATCACCGTGTCACAGAACGTCGTGCTATTTCAAGTGTGATTATTATTTCACGTTTTAATATCACGGTACACTGTTCCAAAGCCTGCTCCAGAGTCGCTGTTCGATGTTTTTCAAATGGTTAGACAAAGTCACCTTATATGTACCAGGTGTCCCATCTGAGTAAATCATGTACAAAAAACGAAGTGGACTGTAAACCTGTGAAAATGTAATGAATCTGGGTACTGTCAACATGGAGGACACTGGAGGCGAAGGAAACGTTATTGTATCAGACTTCAGAGCGTCATTCAGCAGCACAGGGCCTGAAAGCTCTCTTACGTGTGTGTGGTTACTGCAGTACATTAGATTCACACGGTGTGTGTGGTTAATGCAGTACATTAGATTCACACGGTGTGTGTGGTTAATGCAGTACATTAGATTCACACGGTGTGTGTGGTTAATGCAGTACATTAGATTCACACGGTGTGTGTGGTTAATGCAGTACATTAGATTCACACAGTGTGTGTGTAGTTACTGCAGTGAATTTGTTTCAGTTCTCCAGTCTATTTTGTTGGTGCACTTTTTGTGCTTCACTTCTGAAACTGCCGTCTCCATTTTGAATGTTCCACCAGGGTTTTTGCCAAATTACCTCCTGCCCGCGTATGAAGAGGTGGTGAACCGCCCGCCGACGCCCCCTCCCCCCTACAGCGCCCTGCAGACGGGCCAGACGGGCGGTGCCAGCCCTGCGCCCGCCGAACCTGAGGACGGCCTGCATCCGGCCCAAAGCCCCGCCCCGTCCCCTCCGGCCTGCGACCCCCACCCCCCGCGGCCGGGCGCGGAGGAGCCGCCCCCCCCGGGCGGGGACAAGGCCCCGCAGGACGGCTCGCAGGAGGCCCCCGCCGTGGGGCCCCCGGACTGCAAGGAGCCGCTGCGGGACTGGGGCCCCGAGGAGAAGGAGAAGGAGAAGGAGCGGGCGGGGGGGCGGCACCGGCGCTTCACGGGCGACTCGGGCATCGAGGTGTGCGTGTGCGGGCGGGCCCCCGACGGGCCCGAGCTCAAAGAGCTGGAGGGGCTCCTGGGGCCCGCCGACTTCTGCGAGGGCTGTGCCTCCGTCGCCGGGGGCGACCCGGAGCGGGGCCGGCCCCCCTCCCCCGAGAGCACGCCGCCCCCGCCGCCGCCGGAGCCCCACCCCCGCCCCCCCGTGTGCCTCCTCCTGCACACCATCAACGAGCAGGAGGGGCCCCACGCCCCCCATGGCCCCCCGGCCCCCGCCAGCCCCCAGAGCTGAGCCTGCCTCAGCAGCAACAACAGGCCCCCCCCCTCCCCTCACAGGACTGTACGCCAGGACTCCGCTGCCTCTGTTTTGGGGGGGGGGGGCGCGTGGGGTTCGGGGGGAGCCGCGTGCCCATTGGCTGACTGGCCTCGGGGTGAAACCGCACAGCCTGGAGCAGCCCTGAGCACTTTCCCTCTTAAGACCACTGCTGACTGAGAGGCAGCCACCGCAGCCCCCCACGCCTTTTAAGACGGCCCCCCCCGACGAGGAGGCCTGAAACGTCCCAGCAGCCCGAGGACCCGGGCGCCGGCTGCGTGCAGTTCGCCGCGCTGCGCCCGTCCGCCATGTTGGCGAGGAGCCACGCCCAAAAACGGCGGCCGGGGAGACCCGCGGTCGACACCACGCACAGCAATGCAAACAGCGCAGACCAATCAGAGCCGCTCAGACATACAGGCACCAATCACAGCCCCTCAGACATACAGGCACCAATCACAGCCCCTTAGAGCACACCCGCCTGTGAAAGCAGCAGAAACACGCTTCTGCGGTTTTAAGGGCAAGCAAAAGCAGCCTGTGTGTGAGAGTGTGAGAGTGTGAGAGTGTGAGAGTGTGAGAGTGTGAGAGTGTGTGAGAGTGTGTGAGTGTGTGAGTGTGTGCGTGTGTGTGAGTGTGTGAGTGTGTGTGAGTGTGTGTGTGCGTTTGTGTGTGTGTGTGTGTGTGCGTGCTTGTGTGCGTGTGTGCGTGTGTGCGTGTTTGTGTGGGAGTGTGTGAGTGTGTGTGTGTGCGTGCGTGCGTGCTTGCGTGCGTGTGTGTGTGTGTGTGTGTACGCGTGCATGCGCGTGTGCATCTTCTCTGCAGCATAACTCCACACCCCAAGTCATCACAGAGCATGTGTGTGTCAGCGCTGGCCTGCAGTAATTTGTGCTCTGTCTGGTTACTCCACATTACATTATCAAACTTGTGTTTGTTTTTTAATTGTAATTGGAAACAAATGTTTACCAATGGATGTATGTATAATCAGTTTTAAGCTTAATATCTTGTCAAATTTCTTTTGTTACTTTCTACTGTAAATCTTTGTTTTATTGAATTATCTTTTGTTAGGACTTTGTTCTCAGGCAATCAGTTGACTTTAAATGGTGATTTCTTTCTACAGTTCATTGCGGTCAGTTTTAGCTTTAGTTTTAGCAGACTACTTCTTGAAAAAGGTATTGTTAATTACGAAAGAACGTAGAGGAAAACCCTTATTTTGCGTTGAAGCCATCTTTTAATCCAAAGTAAACCGAGCTCAAATTGAACAAACTATATTTACCACATATAAATACTAGTTGTATCATGCCAGGGTTTGGAATACTTTTAAAGGCGTCTGTTTTATTGGGGAGGTTTGAAGGAGAATGCCTCCTTTGTGGCATTGCTCCCGGTGACTTTGTCGCCCTTCCCTTACGTGTGAAGGATATTTCAGATGTCTGCTCTATGACTGAAGGTGCAAATGGAAGCTTGTGGCCCTAAATGCATATTTCCCCCCTGCCCTGTGGTGCCATCTGGGACGTCCCAGGTTCTGCTGTGCAGGGACTCACAGATTCACTTTGGGAAAGACAGCCATGTGCTGTATTCATGTTCCTGTAATAGTGATTCTCATTCAAGGAGAAAGGTTGAAAAAAATGACCTGTTTGATGTTAGGGGCCCTGTGCAATCAAAATCATAATGCGTTCATTCAGATGATTTTTAAAAAATATCATGCACAAACGGTACATGTACAATTGCTATACAGGCACAGTCTTGGCCCGGATGGTAGATATAAAGATCGTTCTCCCCTGTGTGACGTTAGGAGTTCTAAGGTGTGTCCTTTTTGATGCGTGATGCCGTGTTTTGAGTGGGTTGTTTTCCGTCAGCGAGAAAGTTAATATGTTATTAAAAGCTATCAAACCGATTCCTTCAAGGTCTCAGGACACAGTGTTCGTGTTGGTGTCACACAAATGCTTTTTTCCCCTTATTGTTAATAACAAGCATTTTTTTTTTTTTTACAGAAATACTGTTTTTTTTTTTTTTTTTTTTAAAGGGTGCCACCAGTGATTTCTATTTGTTCAGTATCGTCAGAATATCCTATGAAGAGACCAAAACTGAAAACGTTTCTGTCCGACTCTCACTTTTTGACATTTTTCGACCCCATGTAGCATTCGCCCAGGAATGCCTCTCATTTCAGTTCTGCGCTGAGGCCGTTAAACACAGCTCAGAAAGACGTGTTTTCAGTTTCAGAAAATGCTAACTAATGCTAACTATCGCTAATGCTAACAATAACACAAAAAACATGGCCAGTGTAGTTTTTACTAAATTTACTTCAAAACTGAGAATTTTTTTAGTATTTTGGTGCTGCGCCGAACTACCTTCCAGTCCATTTATCAAAAAAAGAAATTGTCACTTTCTGACAATTGTTTCAGTAAGCAGTGCAAAGGCTGGGTTCTTTGTAATGGTGAATTATGCTGACCACGGCATATGCTGACTTGTTTTAATACTTTTTTTGGAGAACAGTGTTCTGTGACCTCTGGTATGTCGGCGTTGACTAGATGGACAACAGAAATTTGTTGAGAGTTAGACAAAAACATTATCAGTTTTGGCCTTTTATGTTGACGATACTGAAAAAATGTACATTTCCGATGTCATCTTTTAGCCCTGTACTGTGCGTTCTACGGAATTCCTAAGCTATAGTGAGGTTAGTACTGATGAACAGGAGTGTATTGAATGTTGAAATCTGTACAAACCTCCCCCAATCATTGGAGCATTAGCCAAAGCTGTTTTTTTATGAACACTACTGCACTGGTTTCTATCTGCTGCAAATCTTGTTCGTTGAACTCTCGCGTTGCCTTTGCGTTGCATGAATCCACGCCGATCATGCGAGCCAGTCCTTTTCCGTGTTGAATGCGCCAATGTGCCGATGCACTGATAAATGCAGTACTTTCACACAACGGGCGTTTGTGCCTGATGCTCAGCGTGCGCCCGTGAATTCAAATAGAATATTATTTAACTTTTTTTTTGTATCTATGCAGTTTTACTTTCAGGTGATTGCGATTTAAATCCTGGAAAGATGTATAAATCAGTAGACGTTTTATTTTATGTGCTTTATCTCGTCAGAAGAAAGACACGGCCTTAGACCACTGCATACCTTCTGGTGCGTTTCATATCTGGACCAGTAGTTTATTTTTTTTTTAATTCATTTTTAATGGCTTGTAGCAGCTCTTGTCTTGTATAAACCAAATGCCTAAATTGTCATTTGAGAACCTAACAGTGTCACACTCATTTATATGTCTGAGGTATACTAGATTAAAAGTGAATCTCCAAAGAGCAACAGAGCAGTTATTGTTCTTTGTTTCGGCAATTGCTTATTATAAATCCTGTTTTTCATGTTGAGCCAAAAATCATTTTAGTCTAAACATGAAGTATCTTCATGTTTCGTGACCAAAAAGAAGTCTTGTGGACTGTTCATTTAAATGTTTTTTTTTTTTTTGGATTAAGTATAGTTTACCTGAACAAGGTGGTGTTGCACTTTCTGATCTGTTGAAACATTGGATTAAAATCTGCTTTAATGTCTTAATGGCACCAGTAGCCATTTCCTCTCCTTATGCAGTTGTGTGCTTATTTCAGGCACTTCTAGTTTTTTACTTTGTATAAAGGCAATTAACTATCGTCATTTTGTAAAGAGCATCAGCCAAATGAATATGAAAATAACAGTGAATGTTGAATATAAAAAAACATTGAGTAATACTGTGTTTATTGTGTCTATTATGTTTCCGTGTAGTTCTGTGTACGGTAAATGACACCATTTATTTTTAGCTGTTGGACTGATGGGTGGAGTAGAATTGCAGTTGAATGACGAGCTCGTTATTTTGCAGTGCGAGCAAAGGGGAGAATGGGACAGCTGTAATCAATTATTGACAGATTACATCATAGGAATGTACATGAACCAGGCAGCCTAACTTGACCTTTGACCTTTCATCTGTAATCTTCCAGAACCTTCCAGCAAATCCAGAATAGGTTTTCTTCAGTATGCACTCTTCAACTTTATATCTGCCACCAGTTGTTCCCTATTCATTTGAAAGAATTTTAACAATCTGATCATATTTTAAAATAATTGTGTGTATGTGTCCGTGTGTGGGTACTTAGGTGTGTGCGGGTGTGTGTGTGTGCGCTTACAATAGGTTACACTGTCACGGCCAAATATTTGATTTCTTATCTAATCTCTTCCTACAGCCAAAGGTAAGCCAGAGTCCTGCATACAGAAATGGTCATTTAACAGAAGCAAAGCCCTTGTCAATGGAAAGACAGATGTGGACATTCAGCTTCACTAATGTAATGAGAATGACATCACGCAGCACACCAAGTCTTTTCTAAAGTATGTTTCATTAGTGATCCTTGAACACAGCTCCTGTGTCAATTGAATGACAAATTAATAACTGCAAGATAAATAAAAAAAGGCATTGAACTGAATGTCACAGATATTTTCTTCTATTCTCCTGGAGCAAAACCATCTCCCATCTGTTTATCATTTGAAAATTATAAAAAGAATTTTAAAAATTACATCATACTTTGTGAAAAATTCCAACAGGGATATGTTCTTAGTGCAAGAACAACATCCCTGTTCTGTCCAAAGAAGACAAAAATGATATATGTGTATATACATATTATTGCTACAAGGGCTGGTATTGTAGCCCAGTGGCATGACTGCCCACTTACATGCCCAGGATAGTTAGCAGTAGGTTGGGTCTTTTTGACCCAACCCATTGTGATGTAGGCAGAGGATTGGGTTCTTTGGCCCCGCCCTGTGTGATGTCAGCTGCAGGTTTGGTTTTACATTGCCCAACCTATTGTGATGTAAGCAGTGGATTGTGATGTCAGCAACAGATTGGGTTTTATATGGCCCAACCTATTGTGATGTCATAAGTGGGTTGGACTCTTTGGCCCTGCTTGTTGTGGAGTTAGCCATCAGTTTGGTTCTCCGCCCAGCAAGGCCTGAGCTGTGCACAGACTTTGTACTTCTGCGGCTGCAGGACCACCCCAAATTTGCCCTCCAGGTCCGGCAGGGTCTGGCCCGGGGGAACCTCCAATGTGAAGCGCTGCAGGATCCAGGCGAGGAAGAGGAACAGCTCCATCTTTGCCAGGGACTCCCCGAGACACACCCTGATTCCAGCCCCGAACGGCAGGTAACTCTCCGAGGGACAGCACAGGTTGCTGCCCTCCTCGTCCAGAAAGCGGGCTGTCCCAGAGAGAGGGGGCAAAGAGGGGTCTGTTAACACCGAAGTCACGGCGTGTCCCACATCACGCACACTGCCTGAAATGGCGTCTGTATTGTGTTCTACGGCGCTAGCGTTTCTTACTGGGATCAAAGATCTCAGGGTTCTTCCACTCTTTCTCGTCATGATGCAGGGACCATAGATTAATGATGACTCTGGCCCCTTTTCCAACTGTGTACTCCCCAATGCTAAAAGATAAACAATTGTTAGTTGTAAGACTATGTAACATTCATTATTAGCATTTATAAGTTCATTATTATTATTAGTAGTAGCAGCAGTAATTGTAGTAGTAGCTGTAGTAATTGTGGTAGAAGCAGTAGTAATTGTAGTAGCAGCAGTAGTAGCAGCAGTAACTGTAGTAGCAGTAGCAGTAGTAGTAGCAGCAGTAATTGTAGTAGCAGTAGTAGTATCAGCAGTAACTGTAGTAGAAGCAGTAGTAACTGTAGTAGAAGTAGCAGTAACTGTAGTAGCAGCAGTAACTGTAGTAGAAGCAGTAGTAACTGTAGTAAAAGTAGCAGTAACTGTAGTAGCAGCAGTAACTGTAGTAGAAGCAGTAGTAGTTGTAGTAACAGCAGTAGTAATTGTAGTAGCAGTAGCAGTAATAGCAGTAGCAGTAATTGTAGCAGTAGTAGAAGTAGTAGCAGCAGTAGCAGTAGCAGTAATTGTAGTAGCAGTAGTAGTAGTTGTAGTAATAGCAGCATTAGTAGTAGCAGCAGTAACTAGTAGAATCAGTAGTAATTGTAGTAGTAGCAGCAGTAACTGTAGTAGAAGCAGTAGTAATTGTAGTAGAAACGGTAGTAGTTGTAGTAACAGCAGTAGTAATTGTAGTAGCAGCAGCAGTAGTAGCAGTAGCAGTAATTGTAGTAGCAGTAGTTGTAGTTGTAGTAATAGCAGCATTAGTAGTAGCAGCAGTAACTAGTAGAAGCTGTAGTAATTGTAGTAGTAGCAGCAGTAACTGTAGTAGAAGCAGTAGTAATTGTAGTAGAAACAGTAGTAGTTGTAGTAACAGCAGTAGTAATTGTAGTAGAAACAGTAGTAGTTGTAGTAACAGCAGTAGTAATTGTAGTAGCAGCAGCAGTAGTAGCAGTAGCAGTAATTGTAGTAGCAGTAGTTGTAGTTGTAGTAATAGCAGCATTAGTAGTAGCAGCAGTAACTAGTAGAAGCTGTAGTAATTCTAGTAGTAGCAGCAGTAACTGTAGTAGAAGCAGTAGTAATTGTAGTAGAAACGGTAGTAGTTGTAGTAACAGCAGTAGTAATTGTAGTAGCAGTAGCAGTAGCAGTAATTGTAGTAGCAGTAGTTGTAGTTGTAGTAATAGCAGCATTAGTAGTAGCAGCAGTAACTAGTAGAATCAGTAGTAATTGTAGTAGTAGCAGTAGTAAGTAACATATGGAGTAATACCTGGAGTCAGCGAGGGCCACGTGGGGTATCAGGAGGGGCGACACCGGCCGGATTCTCAGCACCTCCCGGATGGTGGCCTCAAGATACGGCAGGTTGCCTCTGTCGCTTAATTTTGGGTGTCTGTTCATCCCGATTTTACTGTCCAGCTCTTCCTGGATCTTCTTCTGCACCTGTAAAATCAGCGAATCCAGCACTTCAGCTCAGCACATCCCAAACAACCCTACTAGCCTGAAACAACTCTTTCTATTCCACAGTAGTCAATGCTGAAAGCCTCTGGGTGAATCATTTGAGTACTTTATCCAGCCAATGCTGAAACCCTTTGGGTGAATCATTAGAGTACTTTATCCAGCCAATGATGAAACCCTTTGGGTGAATCATTTGAGTACTTTATCCAGCCAATGCTGAAACCCTTTGGGTGAATCATTTGAGTACTTTATCCAGCCAATGATGAAACCCTTTGGGTGAATCATTTGAGTACTTTGCCAAGCCAATGCTGAAACGCTTTGGGTGAATCATATGAGTACTTTATCCAGCCAATGCTGAAACCCTCTGGGTGAATCATTTGAGTACTTTGCCCAGTCAATGCCAAAACCCTTTTGGTGAATCATATGAGTACTTTATCCAACCAATGCTGAAACATTAACGCAGGACATAAATCCTAATGGCAAAATAGGGTTTTTCATGGTGTGGGAAATGTTGGCCAGCACTGCTGCTTGCTTCTGTGAGGCAACCGAAAACAAAGTCATGCAATAAATATGCAATGTATGAAAGTGATTACTTTTCAGAAACAAATACGTCATTGGTTAAGGTTGAAAGGGAACTGCTGAAACCCCAGCCTGACTCACTAGACGGTGCGGTACATGTCTAGGCATGACTGGCTGAGAGCCTGTCTGAACCCGGGGCTGACCTGGGGGTGGTGGATGAGCAGGGCGACGGCCCATTTGAGCACGGTGGTGGTGGTCTCCACGCCGGCCCCGAAGATGTCCCCCACGGTCATCAGCAGGTGGTCGTCGGTCAGGCCCAGGCTCGGCGTCGCGCTGGTGTTGTTGTTCTCCGCGCTGCGTTTGGCTCTGATCAGCGCGTCCAGCAGGTCCCGCTGCGTGTCATCGCTGTACTCCGCCTGCAGGGGGAGACAGAGAGGCGCAGAAAGCCACCTTAAAGGCATTGCAAAAGCGCAGATCTAACCAGCAAATATGAACATGAAAAATAAAAAAACTAAATGACAGATAATAGCACAAAATAAACAATCAGAAAACAAAATAACAAATCAAAAAACAACAAATCTGAAAATAAAATGGAAAATTGTTTAAACCCAAGAAGCTGAAAAATGTAATGCGCTGCAGTGGCAAAATGCTTTCAGTGCCATCCTGGTCCTCCTCTTATTAACTACAGAATGTCCAGAAAATGTTCGTTTTAAAGTCATAACTAATTACATTTACAGACACTTTATTTACACTGAGCAAGGAGTGTTAAATTTATAAATACTGTAATCACAATATTTGTTTATTGTTTTTTAGCAGAAATACAGTTTTCAGTTACACCCCTCCTCTGAAAGAAAAAAAGCTGCATGTAATCTCTGGTCCTTGAAGAACACCTATATGCCTTTACAAATATTTAATTTTGTCAGATAAAATATTGATTACAATTCTTACCTTGTGCTCGTCATACTTTCTCTGCAGCAGGCTGTCTCGAACAGTCACACACTGCTTCAGGATTTTTAGATCTTTGTTGGGGAATATCTAGACAGTAGGCAAGATGGAGTAAACACTGAGTTCTGTCCTCACATATCTCAAACGTAGCATTTACATTCCCTTTCACTGCAAGTCACTCACATAGAGTGTCTTCTGGCTTATTGTTATGTGGTGTGAATAAATGGCAAAAATGCACAAGAACAACCTTTCTTCATTAAAACCTATCACAAAAAAACCCACCAAGTGTATCTTTACATCCTACATAGGAGAATGTTCAAGGCAGAGAATATAGTTAATTTTGATATGTAAATAATTGATAATTGCTAATTACTTATCCACTATTCAAATGCTTTGCAAGTCACCCTGGATGCAGATATTAATAAATAAATTAATAGATACAGTATGTGATGCCTTTCCAGTAGCAAACTGAAGTGATTTCTGTCGGAATGCTCGTCGTACCTGCAGCCAGGGGAAGATGTCCACCAGGCTGTCCTTGGCCACGGTGTCCACTATGCCCTGGCTGTACTGCAGCATGGCTTCAAACTCGCAGTCCCCGCGCTGGTAGGAGGAGCTGAAGCAGAGTGCGCAGATCACATTGGTGACAGCGCGGGTCAGCTCTGGAGCCAGGTCGACCGCAGTACTCTGCAGCTCCACTAGGGCCTGACACATGGAGCTGGCCTCCCTGCAGACTGAACCCCCGAGGGGGGGAAGAGATAGGAAGAGTAGGGAGTGAGAGGGTGGAAGAGAGGGAGAGAGTTCATGTTTTCACGTTATCTCAAAAGTATATACGAAGGATATTCATTGTGGGTCAATAACTTCTGGTCATTTAAATTTCATCAAAAAATGTTGACATATTCATTGGTTTACAGTGGCCATGATTTTTGATCATCACAAATTCAATTGGAACCGACGACTTTTATTATGTCACTCAAATTGCAACCAAACTCATGAATACATGTCAGTTATGCTGATTTTAAATGACATCCTACATCTGAACATTCACTAGTCACTTTGGATCAACAGAAGATTATTTCCAGTTGATATTTAAACTGTTGGCTTGCTCTTTCTCTTGACAAAGCATTTACAGTTCCAGGTTAGCAGCGCAAATTCATTCATAATTGGTTACAAACCTCTCCATTCAACAGGGAGGAAGTTGTGAAGCAAACTGGGGAAACTGTGCACTTACTTATCTGTTCGATGGATGCTGATCCCTCCCCGAACATGCACAGAGCTCCATGCACCATTTTTCTGTGGAACCTCCATGTGGCACTGTAATCTGCGAATGCAATATCCTTCCCATCCCTCGTCAGAATGTCTGTCGTGACCTTCAAAAGAGTAGATGACAATGTGTTATGTTATAATGCCATTAATATCCAGAACTCACAGCAAAAGTTATGTTATTTTTCATTCCCGTTTACAATCCCCCATTTAACCCTTTCAGGTGTAAAATCACAAATATGTGGTTAGAATGTTCTTAAATGAGCTTTCTAATGCCAGTCTAATAATCAATACTGATCACTGAAAGCAATGAAGTTCTAGACACTGACTTAGAATTATTTTATCTTTAAACCTACTCTTCAAAGGGTTAAAAATACACCTGCCACCCCGAGACAAGTTGGAACATATACAGATAAGATTATTTTATTTAATCATATATCATTTCTTAATTGCATGCCCTGGCACAACACATCACAATTTAGACTGTTAGAAATAGTGACGTGACTAATTAAATAAACAAATAGTTCAACTCACGGTTCTCGGTCTCCCTGCAAAGGTTTTGCCTCTTTTCAGGAGCACTTCCTTCGCATGCTGGTGGCTGTTGACGATGACCACGTCGTGGGAGCCCATCCTTAGCGAATAGGTTTCACCGTACTTCTTCTGCAGCTCCTGAAACAGCACGTGCGGCGGGTGCTCGCTTCTCAAACTGAGAATACTCCCGATGATGGGGAACGAGGGAAGGCTTGGGGGTCGCGTATTCTTCAGCGCCTTCTGGATTCGCACTTTTATTAGCAGCGCGGTGAGCGCGACCACGAAAAGTACAAACGAACAAAAAATCCACTCCATCGCCAGCAGCTTTAGCAATCTTAAGGCAACCGGCAGCGGTAACTGTCATTCATCTGTTATGACGACCAAGGGGCTCTGTGCAGTTCATCCCACACGCACGGAGATGCAAGGCTTTTATATGCGTCCTTCAATGCCATTGCCTTGACCCGAAATATTTTGTCCTGAGATATCTTAAATAGCTGATGTCAATGTAAATAAAGAATTTCATTTAGAAAAAAATGTAATACAGAAATACTGTAGAAATTAGTCATAGTGCTTTAGTTATATTCTTCCATGATGGATAACAACACATATTTCTGCAATAATTCAAGATACCAATATTTTCTGGAGCTGTGGGGCACATGAACTCCCCTAAAGCCTGGGATATGGTCAGTGTGCAGCGGTTAAATTATAAAACTCAAACGTAGTGCAGGTAGTGATTGTAAGAAAATGTGAACATTTTCCATGTGTAAAAACTTACAGTACAGGCCAAAAGTGTGTGGCCATCTGTGTGTGTTTTTTTAAAAAGGTAGAGGTAGAGAAGAATTAAGTTAATATATGCACATTAATTGGATAAATAACCAAAGTATAAACTTTTTTTTATTTCTACTTACAATAACACAAAAAGGTGCGTTTTATTTAAAATTCTCTTAGACATGACTTTCCTCAGAACAGCCTCCTTTGGCTTTAATTACAATGAAATAAATAGTTGGAAGTCTGTCCAATCATTTTGCAAATGGGGTGGGAGGGAGGTGGAGGAGTAGTTCAATTGACAAATCATATCTACCTTTGTTTTTGTTTTTTAAACCAAAGGTCGCCTAATACTATTGGCCTGTAGTGTATGTAAAATAGGCACTAAAGCTGCAAGGAATTTGGCATAGAAGAAGATATTAGGCTTAGATGTGCAGGGCCCAGTAAACATGTTGTGGTGGTTATTCCCCACGAAAAATTGCAAAGAGGCTTAAAATTTCCAGGTGCAGTGTTCAGTACACACTCAGAAGGGTCCAGCTGGTGGGCAGTAATGTTAGCAAGAGAAGACCAGGAATATCAAGAGGCAGAAGACAAATCTTATGGCATCTAGCAAAAGAAACCATTGTATCATTGCACCACAACCACAGGAAGAACTCAGTGCAGCTAGAGAGAAACCAGTTCCCCTGACTACAGTGAAATGGCAACTATATCTGCTGTTCTGAAAGGATGTGTCTGCCTTTTACTGGTCTTTTTGTTTTGGTGTTAATTATGACAAGTAAGATTTCACTAAATTTAATTACTCCTCCATCTCCCTCCCACCCCCCATCACCTCCCACTTTGCAAAATGATTGGATAGACTTCCAATAGTTCATTTAATTGTAAGTAAAGCCAAAAGAGGCTATTTTGAGGAAAGTCATTTCTAAGATGATTTTTAAATAAAAGTCATCTTATGGTGTTATTTTAGGTAAAAACTGAAAAAAATATATTTTGGTTTGTTATTCAATAAATGTGCATATATTAATTGTATTCTTCTCTACCTAAACTACAGACCTAATACTTTTGGCCTGTACTGTAATTCCTGAAGTGAATTGTAATAATACCACACAAGTTACACGCAATACTAAACTTGTGTTTAATGAGCTTGAGCTGGTAGGAAGACTGTCATCAGGTGTGTCAGGTGGATTGGATCAAATGGGATATATGAATTCAAAATGGTTTGAATTCATATATTCATCCATCCATTACCTATACCCGCTTATCTGAACAAGGTCAGAGGGGGTGCTGGAGATTATCCCAGTGTGCATTGGGCGAGAGGCAGGAATACATCCTTGACAGGTCGCCAATCTATTGCAGGGCACACACACCATTTACTCACACACTCATACCTATGGGAAATTTTAGAGTCTCCAATTAGCCTACCTGCATGTCTTTGGACTGTGGTAGGAAACCAGAGTAGCCAGAGTAGCCAGAGGAAAATCACACATACATGGGGAGAACATGCAAATTGCACACAGAAAAGCCCCAAGCTGAGATTCGAACCCACGGCCTTCTTGCTGTGAGGCGATAGTGCTACCCACTGCATGCCACCCTCTGAGTTCATATATGTATTTATCTATTAACTGAAGTGAGTTAAACATGACCAATTCAGTCTATTCAGGCTATAACTAGATGCAAAATTTATGCAAATCTTTTCTTAATAAAGTAAATGTAGCTTGCGATGCATTTAAATTGATTTTACCGAAATTCCGAAATTCAATTTATGTCCCACTTGCTATTCCGTAGTTAAACTCATCATGGCTTCCGCGGAACCGCAGCCGCGTTTCGGGCAGTCTGTTAAAGGATTATTGTCCGATAAAGTGAGCTGTTGTAGTGGAGATGTGATTGCGCTCACTCGCCAAGTGCTGAAAGGATCACGCAGCCAAGAGGTACAAATTAAGAAATAACGGCTGTTAGCAACTTTTTTTTATAAACAGTATCGCTCGTGGACTGGGTAGCAGCATCTCCTAGTGTCGGGACGCTAGCTTGGAGGGCTCTGTTTTCGTTGTAACGGAAGTGCTTAACTAGCAGTTAAATTGTGTTATGATAACGTCTTCAAGCTAAGACGTGTATTATCAATCTGTTAAATGTAAGACCAGAAATTTCTGTTGATCACACGGATTGTTCATTTGTGTAGTAGCTAATCGAGTTCGCTAACGCTAACTGCGATACACAGAGGTAGCCTAACTGCTAAGTTGTTGCTTGTTAGGTAGTAGTTTCAGGTGCAGGCGTTAGCCACTTCTGTAGCTGTTCTGTTGCTACAAACCGTTCCCCTTGCCTTCCCAGCTCCTCGGGCACGCAGCTCGGAACATGGTGATACAGGAAGATGCCATACTGCATTCAGAAGATGTAAGCAAAGCCCACGGCCTCGGCGACCTTTCTTCGCCTGTTAAAAAACCATTTAGTCTACGTTGTTCAGGGAATCTAACATGAACGTGCAATTGTATTATTTACTGACCCAGTGCGTTCTAGTGTGACTTGCGTATAATGAATATCTAGGAATTGGACTTATTAAAAATGAAGCATAAGTTGTCCTGTTGAAATGCAATGCATAACGGTTGTATTGTTGTTGTTGCTTTAACATAATAATGTTTAAATGTACTAAATGATTCAATAACAAATAACCTAAGTTCAAAATGATCAGCTACTTTCTACTTTCTTCCAGAGCCTCAGAAAAATGTCAATTATAACCACCCACTTGCAATACCAGTAAGTATTTCCCTGTGTTGTTAAATTTATAAGCACTCAACTGCAACATCAGTAAATCCTCAGTATTGTTTTGTTAAGTATTGTTAAGCGGTCACATATATCACCATTTTGTGGGTAGAATGGATATAGCTTGAATGAAGTTGTGAATAACATTTCTTCATAATTAACACAACTGCATTCTGTTTTTTCCTTTTGTGTCAACTAGGCAAGAAGCCATACAGAAGAAGTAAGTGCAAGCACAGCTTTTGCTTCCTGGGGCTTGATTCTGATTTTAAGCCGAAGTTTGGTGTCGCAGTGACCTTAACCCTTTCCTGTCCTTTCTTTTTTTTTTCAGTGTCGAGCATTCCAAAAACCTGCAAGACCAGCTTAAACATGTCCTGAAGTAAAATGACACGAGAGGTGCCTTAAAATGAGGAATTATGGGATCCATTCCCAGATATTGCACTAACACTATTAATATTAGTGTAACTGTACAATATATTTGTCTGCTTTTGAGAGTCAGGGTCTGTAGGGTATTTGGCCTTGAATTACAGGATCATTTGCGAGATATGAAATTTGTGGATTTCTCTCTGTAATGATATAAATATATACTCAGACGTACTGTCCTGGAAGGCTGCACAGAAGTTAGGGTTATACTGTATAACAGCAATGAAAAATGCACTCAGTATTTTTTACTCACTTTTTACATGATGTTTACAACACATTTTAGAAACTTGAGGAATCTGTAAATTTTGACCTGCTTAACTGATCACAGACGTACCCACATGAACAGGTGTTTCTTGGAGACAAATGTGCATTCCTGGGATGTGTCACCAGCCAACTGTGACCCAGAGTCCATAGCTGTGGACCTAATGGTATAGTTCAGTTTTAGCTGATATACTGTAGACTGTAAACTTAAGTAATAATGCACACTAACTAATGATGCACTGAAATACTAGCCTTCTTTAAAATCTGTACCATTGTCTTTTACGCTTGTCTTGTCTATGCCTCATGTCAGATTGAACCTGTTTTGGTTTAGCCTTCGTATTTTTTTTTCTGGATATCATTCATGGCAACATTGAATAACTTTTTTTTTTTATTTGAGTTTGTTTACAATTCCTGTGACTGCATCTCCCTCTGAAGATCTGTAGAGTTGTGGTGTGGTGGTTCGAGGAAAGGTGCCTTTTAGGGTTATTTCATTTTTCTGTTAATGTGATGGGTTCCATTCTTGCCTAGTTGGCATGTTTTCATTTTGCACGTAGCGTTTTTACTGCATATTTCAGTGGGGAGAAAATAAAGTTTAAAAACAAAGATCTGATCATCTTAACAGTGTTATCAGTTGCTCAGTGAGGACTACATTTCCTACTGCTTGTCACATCTGCAAGCTCTAGACATTGTCATCAGCACGTATTCAGTTGTGTTTGGATGACCCACGTATGGAGAGTAGATCATTTTTAAACTGCTAATCTGGAATTTCTCCCACCTGAACTAGCTGGCATGTATTAGTAATGTAATATCACATAGTCTAATATTGTAATGTAATGTCAAATAATGTTTTAAGTAAATATGCTTAAAAAAACTGAACTTTCATTCAGTGATCAGACAATAGTGCTGGAATAAACACAGAATTCTGTTCTTAATCGTCTCTCCTCAGACATCGAGATGGTCAAGGGTATGTTTGGGTTGTCAGGGTGTCAGTGATGTCAACAACTTCCTAAGATTGTGAGGAATACAAGGCTATATGTTTGGTATCATTCAGGATTAATAATGGCATTGAACACAAAGGAAGCAAATGTTCTCAAGTGGTCTGTGTATATATTTATAAATATAGTTTTAAAGGTATATTGACAACACCCATGAAATACATTTCACCTCCAGAAAGTAAACTGTCCCTTTAAGGTAAACAGGTATTTTTTCAGGGAATGGCCTTTGGGGTCGTTTTAGGTATGAATGTGCTGTAGATGTGTGTCAGAAGCCTCCACTCAATATCAGTGACAGCATGAAGGACAAGCAGCTGCCTGGCCTTACACACAGCCTTGGGATTATTGTGCTGAGGTTTCTACTTCATGCTCATTAAGCGTATGCATGTTTCTGTGCCAATTTACATGTGCCACATGATAAGAGATTAAAACGGAAAAAAAAACATTCCAATTTTTTAAAATGTCAACATTTTCTACAAAAATGGCTGCAAAATTTCCTCCGTATTTACTGTTGAGGCCAAAAGTTGACATACACCTAGGCTGAATATATTCAAACTCAGTTTTTCACAACTCTGCACATTTCATGTTACCATACATTTCTTTTGGCAAGTCTATTAGGGCATCTACTTTGTTCACATCAGAGGTCATTTTAAAACAAGCAATTAGAGACAGATTTATTTCAGCTTTAATTCAATATATCAAAATTCCAGTGGGTCAAACGTTTACATACACCAACTTGACTGTCTCTTTAAACAGTCTGGACGATTCCAGAAATTGATGCAATGACTTTTTAAAAGCTTCTGATTGGCCATTTGTGATAATTAGGAGTTAATTGGGAGTTAATTGGCACCTGTGGCTGTATTTAAGGGCCTACCTTTAGAGCCATTGCCTTTTTGCCCTTGATACCATGGGAAAATCCAAGCAACTCAGCCAAGACCTCAGAACAAAACTGTGGACCTCCACAAGTCCGGGTTTTCCTTAAGAGCAATTTCCAAACAACTGAAGGTACCATGAGCATCTGTACAAACAAATGTATGCAAATATAAAAATCTTGGGACCACACAAACAGTGCATCGTTCATGAAGGAGGCACAAATTAACTCCCGGGGTTGAATGAACTTTGGTCCAAAAGGCTCAACTGAACCCCAAGACATAACAACAAAGGACCTGGTGAAGGAGTTGGAGGCATCAGGTACCAAAGTATCTACATCCACCATTAAGAGAATCCTACATTGCCATGGCCTGAAAGGTTGTCATGCAAGGAAGAAGCCCCTACTCCAAGACCGGCATAAAAACGCCAGAATGAAGTGTGTAGGTGATCACCAGGACGAAGACCTAGCCTTTTGGAGGAGTGTTCTCTGGTCAGACGAAACAAAAATGAAACTGTTTGGCCATACAGTAATTATCAGCGCTATGTATGGAGAGAAAAGGGTGAGGCTTTTAACCCGAAGAAGACCAACCTGTTACGATCAGCCCCTGGCCAGTCGCAACATAAACGAGATCACACAAAATAGTCGTAATTCAAAAATATTTTTAATTAAAGAACACTACAAAAGAAAATGAATGAGCAGTGTAGCCAGACTGCAGGTTGTCCTCTGAATGGAGAGAGAGCGAGCATCAGCCAGAGGGTCCCTTAAGTAGGACCCCTTCCAGGTGACACCCATTTCCTATTAGGAAGACAATCAAAAAGAATATTGCAACACCACAAGCAGCCACTAGGGCACAAGGGCAGGGAACCATGACAAACCCACCTGTGAAGCATGGGGTGGCAGCATCATGTTGTGGGGGTGTGGACTTCAGAAAATAGATGGCATCATGAGGAAGGAGGATTATCTAGAAATACTGAAGCAACACCTCAAAACATCATCTAGAAAGTTAAAACTTGGTTGCAAGTGGGTCTTCCAGCAGGACAATGAGCCTAAGCACAACTCCAAAGTTGTAACAAAATGGCTTAAAGACAACAAAGTGAAAGTATTTGAGTGGCCACCACAAAGCCCTGACCTGAATCCCATAGAAAATGTGTGGACTGAACTGAAAAAGTGTGTTTGTGCAAGGAGGCCCACAAATCTGCCTGAGTTATACCAATCCTGTCAGGAGGAATGGGCAAAAAAATGGGTAGTTATTTTTTCTCCCATCATAGTTTATTACCCTGTAAGTTTTCATGCAGGTGCAAAACTCAGGCACCACATGGAACTGATGTGATTTATTTTCTGCTATATGGTTTTGTCAGTCAAATACTTAGCAGTATTACACAATGTTACATTACCAAATCCGAGTTTGCATGTAAATGTAGCTAGGTAAGCTTCTTATATGGGTAAGCTAGCAGGTTAATAGCAGGGGCCAAGTGAATCAGAAGTGGTCATCTGGCCAGGAAGAAGAGTGCAAGCTTATAAAATAGCCATTGTTTAAAAATGCTTGTGAGTCATTTTACTGAATCTAGTCCTCAGCCGAGCAGCAGTATTGGGAGGTCATGTCCCGGATGGTCTTCAGGTTTGCAGGTCCAGAGACGATTGCGGGGTCCTTACGGCTACAAGGACGACGTATTTTTCGGTCGTGGGGAGGAGGGGCGCGGGGGAGCAGGAGGCCTTGAGCGGAAGATAAGGGCCGTCCCGCACCCTGAGGAATTCCACCTTATCGAATCACAAGGCCTCCCGGCCCCGCCCTCCCCCAGCCGCAGAGGAGGGAAGAATGACCCGCATCCAGCCGCCCGCAGCACTGCTGGGTGCCCCTTAGAACACAGCTCAGGAGAGGAGGATGCTATCGCTGGACTTCAAGCCAGTGGTTCAGGGTCCTTGTGATATTTAATAGCATCCACGCTGCCTGCACTCTTTAGCCTAATCAGCTTGTATGCGTTTTTTTTTTCTTCTCGCTCCTCTTTCCACAGACATCAAAGAAAACTTTGCAGATGAAAGGCACACTAAGGTCCCTGCCATAAACAGGTGTTCCGTCTACTGTCACTGAAAGGTTTTACTACTTTATAAATCATTTTAAGTAGTTCTGGATAAGAGGACAGCCTGTAAAGGAACTTGGTATCAGGGAAGTATTTAGACTATGTATATGGCAGTCTTTGTCTGAAAATAGAGCTCTAAGTACTGGAAGGCTGCATCTGTATTTTTGAAAACAGGAATACTTTTTTTATTTGTGTTAACAGGTATTCAGTAGCTAAAATTAATCAGCTCCTAACATATTTGTGTTTGGTCTCGTTCAAAAGAGACTTAATTTTTTCCATTATAATACAGGACTGATCTGCTATGCATTTGACAGGTTAGACTTATTTTTGAGAAATCTTTTGTCAGTTTTTCTAGCTTGTTTCAGCAGTCATTCATAAGTGAGTGTTTAGTTTCTCTTTTCTCATGCCGCGAGTGATGTTCATTTGCTAAATGACACATGCTCACGTACTCGCAACATTTGGCTTGAAAGCACCACATTTTAGCCTGGTGTCTTCAAGCTTATTTCTCCGCCATTCACAAGCTTTTCAGTGAAACGTACTGAAGATGGGAAAGGGTCTGTGTATAACAAAGGGCATGACTGAGATGGCACACCAAGCAGTCTGTGGCCCGCGGTCCGGCGGAATGGAAATCTGATGAACACACTGATATGCCTTTTCAATGCTAGGTACACTTTACTGATTGCTAGGCGATACTGCTATACTGTGGCTTTAGGCTACTTATATTTTCATTTATTTGGCTTTAATGGTAACCTATTTCTCGTTTTATTTCTTAAAGTTATTTTTCTCTTCTCTGTTTTAATTTCCTCATTTACTGATGTACCTATTGTGTAACCTTATATCCTGGTTGTTAGTTTTATTTCGCTTTTATTATTGCCCTCAAGTGTGAAGCACTGTGCGTTGCATTTCATGTATGGAACAAAAGAACAAATTAAGTTTATTCTCAGGCCTCTGTTTTCAGCGTCGCAAACAACATATAAAAATTTACCGGTACGAGGAAGTGGAGCTCAATACAGTGTCTGCATCACTGTTAGGCACTGTTAGGCAGTGTTAGGCAGTGTTATGCAGTGTTAGGCACTGTTAGGCAGTGTTAGGCAGTGTTAGGCAGTGTTAGGGCTCCCTTTACGTAAATGAAACAGGGCCTGGGTCTGTTTGGGAGTGTTTGACCAAGCACAGAAGGCAGAGAGAAAACATCTGAAAAGCTGGCCAGCTAAGAGATGTGAACCAAAAGCTGGCCAGCTAAGAGATGTGAACCAAAAGCTGGCCAGCTGAGAGATGTGAACCAAAAGCTGGCCAGCTAAGTGATGTGAGCCAAAAGCTGGCCAGCTAAGAGATGTGAACCAAAAGCTGGCCAGCTAAGAGATGTGAACTAAAAGCTGGCCAGCTAAGAGATGTGAACCAAAAGCTGGCCTGCTAAGAGATGTGAACTGAAAAGCTGGCCAGCTTAGAGATGTGAACTGAAAAGCTGTCGCTCTTTTAGTTTTACAAATATGATCTATGATTCTGAACATTCAACATCTGGACATCCCATACACAGGGAACAAAGCACGATGTGGATGAAAATCATGCTCATTATACAGCGGCCTGTGAATCTCACGTTTTCGCTTCTTTTCATTTCATTGCTGACGCTGGTGTTTTTAACAAACGTCAGCCTTGAAACGGTTCCTGCTTCTTCTTACAGGCAACACACTGCCGTTGTTCCACAGAGCTGTAAACAGAACGTACCTGCCAGTGTTGTGCATCAAAGTTAATTTGTTCTGAACTTTTCCCAAAATGTTTCAAGGTATACAAAAGACTGGCTGCGTATTTGCTATTTATGCTTCAATAATTTCCCGGTGCACGTTACCACTTTTCTTTCTCTTTTAAACCATTAAACCCTTCTGAACAAATGAAAACTGCCATTCTAATGTATGCCACAAGATGGCGCAATGGAGCTAATGGCTGCTCTGCCATTCTGAGAACTGAATATTGCGAAATGAATGGGTTACTACATACAGTACAGGCCAAAAGTAGGCTATTTGGCCACCTGTGTGTTTTTTTTTTTTTTTAAACCTTAGCCATAGTAGAATTAAGTTAATATATGCGCATTTATTGAAGAACAAATCGAAGTATAATCTTTTTTTTTTCAATTTCTACCTACAACAACACAAAAAGATTATCTTAACTTAAAAATAATCTTAGACACGACTTTTCTCAAAATAGCCTTCTTTGGCTTTAATTACAATTAAACAAACTATTACAAGTATCCAATCCTTTTGCAAAAGGCACTCGCATCAGATAAACTGGGCTAAATACCAATTGTGGAAATAATTAATGAGATTTCTTTTAACTACATTTTATTTGTATATTAAATTAAAGAAATCAATGCAGGAAAATGCTATCAATGATTTGAAAACTGTTTTGCTCTCAGTCCTAAATATTTACTAGTTCAGAAAGTGTTTTATTTAATCCAAGAGAGTAGGATTAACCTCACCATGTATGAGAACTTTTTAAAGATATATTGCTTTTAAATGGTTATTATTTTTAAATGGTGTTTAAAGGCCAGGTTCTCCTCAAAGAGCAAAATCTAAATCGCTGATGCATTTCATATCCAACTTCACATAACGTGTGCTCCTGTCAAACCCATGGGTTTGTCTGGAAAATAGAGATACAGATGTAGTCGTGTTTTTACAATAAAATTAAATAAATTTTAAATAAAAATGTGGCGTGCTACTTTTCAACACCAGAGGGTGGCATAACGCACAGCATCCCAGAGAAAGGCTTTTAATTCCATACTGGAATTTAAAAACACCGAGCCGTTTCCATAAAAGCGTTGTCCCACTTACCCGTGTGAGCTGTTGTAATTTATAATTCAACAATAAAGTATAACACATATTCCTGCAAATATTTATTTCATATACACGGTTTAGTGACAATGACAATAAGATATAATTAAAGATATTATTCTAATAAACACGTTTAGACATACAGCTTAACATGGTCAGCAGAAAATGTATATAGGCTACAACCCAATGACACATTGACACCGCTTGTCATGGCAATTATAATTATGCATGTAAATCAATATTCGTATTGTGTAGCGTGCCGAATGGTGGAAATGCAAAAGGACTGCGCTTTCCCACTAAGAAATACAGTAACAAGCGAAATCAATGGCCAGTATAGCTCCACGAATTACGCATCCGTGTTGTCCGTCGCAACTGGCAGTGAAATAATTAAATCGCGCAGCGCGTAGATTTGGCGAAAGCGCAATGCGTACTGCAGTTCTCATAGCTCAATATAGCAAAATATATTTACGTAGGCCTACGTTACATTTACATTATTGTTTTACTGCTAAAAATCTACCAAGACTTGTCCCTTGTAAGCATGGTTTAGTTTCGCCATGTCCGCTGCACAGTTGAGCAGCTGTGGTATTATTATAATTGCGAGCTTGTCACAATTTATGCAATCTCCGCCGCCTAGATACCAAGAATTATTTTATTGCTACACAGAATTCCACTAAAGTAACAACTGATAGATACTAAAATATATGGGCATGTAGCTAGAAAATTCTGTAAAAATAGATATGACAAGGGCCATTGTATTTTCTTTAAAGCACAATGCGGACTTAATAGCCTATAAGTGCATAACATTTAGACCAATGTAGCAAATCTCATTTCTGAGCTTGTCGTGCAGTTTTCCTGCCGAATTCACAACGCACCTGCAACCGAGGCATCTGACGCATCCGTGCCATTGGCAGATGTTTAAAGAATAGCCCTAAATCAGTGGTTTCCGAACTCCCCTCCCACTGCAAGATCCTCCTGTCTCAATCTCGTATTGGCTGCCAGGAAAGCCATTAAACAAGTCACGAGTACATGAAGTCTTACTTATATATTTGTGTTTGATTGTTATTCGCTCTGGTAGTTAAGAATACCCGCCTTCATCCCGCTGCATCACTGGATTGGGTGATAAGGACGCTCATCTTGTAATATCAGAAGAAACACGAGTTAATACAGGGCATGCGGTAGTGTGTAAGCAGTCTGGAGTTACAGGAGCGTAGTGGTCGCAAAACAAGTCTAATGCTCGAACCAAGGATGTCTATATCAAAGAGGAAGGCGGACTACGACTGACTGACTTTTAATTGCCTTTTCATGCAAAGAGGTTGCCCATTACTAACATGACAGAATGGTCGGCTGCAGTGCCCACTCCAAAGATGGCGGCACTTAGCCGGGTTCGAGCCCTCGTATTGGTGTTCTTAACTGTCAGTGGCTGTTTGATAAGCTTGACAGGTGCGAGGGAAAGCGCAGAACAGACGGTCATTATCGGTCTTAGACTGGAAGATACAGACGACGTTTCCTTTATGGACAGAGGTACCCTGCGGATCAGCGAGAAGTCTCGTGTCAAGTTGAGGGTATATGGGCAAAACATTAACAACGAGACATGGTCCAGAATTGCATTCACGGAGCACGAGCGCACAGGACTGTTTGGCAACATTGACAGTTCTTTCGGGGACAACGAGAGCAAAGAGCACATCACTAATATTCATCCCTGTGGCATTAGAACCTCAGACATAATTATTCTGCCAAACATTGTCGTCAACAGAAAGACGTCTGGGGTTGTTGAAATGGAAGTCAAACCCCTGAGAAAGACCGAAAGGAGTAAAGCGTACTATCTCTGTGTTACAACCTCAACGCGTGCTCTGGCTGGCCTACACGATCCTTGGACGGAAAACACCTGGGTCTACCACGATGGCCAGGACACCAAAGTCATAGTTGTGGAGGAGAAGAAGTTCTTGCTTCCCTTCTGGTTGCAGGTAATCTTTATCGCGATGCTGCTCTGCTTGTCCGGCATGTTCAGCGGACTGAACCTGGGGCTGATGGCGCTGGATCCGATGGAGCTTCGGATTGTTCAAAACTGCGGCACAGAAAAGGAGAAGAATTACGCCAAGAAGATCGAGCCTGTGCGAAGTCAGGGTAATTACCTGCTCTGCTCGCTACTTTTGGGGAATGTACTAGTCAACACTACCTTGACCATTTTGTTGGATGATATTGCAGGTTCTGGGTTGATTGCGGTCGTGGTGTCAACTATTGGAATAGTGATATTCGGTGAGATCGTGCCGCAGGCTATATGTTCACGGCACGGTCTTGCAGTTGGAGCTAACACCATATTCCTGACCAAGTTTTTCATGCTGATGACATTCCCAGCTTCCTATCCAGTGAGCAAACTGTTAGATCATGTCTTGGGGCAGGAGATCGGAACGGTGTACAATCGAGAAAAGCTCCTAGAGATGCTGAGGGTGACGGATCCTTATAATGATTTAGTGAAAGAGGAGCTGAACATAATTCAGGGTGCGCTCGAGCTCAGGACTAAGACCGTGGAGGCTGTGATGACGCCGCTGAGAGACTGTTTCATGATTGCCAAAGATGCTATTCTGGACTTTGGTACCATGTCGGAAATTATGGAGAGCGGGTACACGCGCATACCCGTCTTTGAAGGGGATCGATCTAACATTGTGGATCTGTTGTTTGTCAAAGACTTGGCATTTGTGGATCCGGATGACTGCACGCCTCTAAAAACCATCACTAGGTTCTACAGTCATCCGATGCATTTTGTATTCAATGACACCAAGTTGGATGCTACGCTAGAGGAATTTAAGAAAGGTATGCGCAGTCATCTTTCCTTACCGCTGTGTGCTTCAGAATTGATTTCTCAGACATCCCCAAGTGTCCCTACATGAGTGTATTAAAACGTGCCCACTAGAACTTTCTTACACTGCGTTAAGATTGTGTGGATGCTTCGCGTTGTATGAAGCTAAACCTTTCTGCCGGAATATAGCTGTATATAATCTTGTTTTATGCTAAATCTACGATACACGAATCACGGTGCTGCATTGTGTAGCACGCGAGAATAATGTTGTAGTAAGTGTAGGCTATCAAACCACCTCGGCGTAGTTAGCCTATACAGGGTGTAACGCATTAGGATCTAGTTCCGACAATTATGTGGTTTTTAGTCACATACATTAAGCATGCGTTGAGGATTTTTGTATTTAAAATGTTTATAGTAAATATGCTGCCGCCAGCGTGCCACTGCAATAGATATTCATACGTTTGAAAATGAGCATTTTGTTTCATTTACATCTGTAGTGCTTTAACAACGACTTTGAGGATTGCACACGCGCGAAGTGATTGATGTTTGATACTTGCATTTCTTGAAATACCTTAAATTTCTCATTGAGTTCCTACTCTAAGCGGATTTGATGACAATGTAGGGTAGTAGCCTATTTGAAGATGGCTTTAGTAGCTCACTACGAAACGTTCTCAGAAATTGTCCCTCTTCAAAATAAAAATGTTTAATAGTTAACATGATTATTCGAAAAAATGTTAAGGAATTGGATTTCAATTAATATCTGTTCCTATTTCGTCTTTTTACCTTTTACCACAGAAACATATTGTTGGCCTACGGTTGTTCATTAAGAGCAAAACGTTTGACCTACGTAATGTTCAACTTAGTGTTTGACAGTTTAATTGAATATTTTGCTATTACTAATCAATGCGTAGCCCACAGCTTCGCATGAAATGTGACTATTTATGTTACAATTTTTTCATCACATTGACCCTTTAAATTGTCAGTGTACTTTTTTAATGTCAGTTCAGCTCAGGTGTATGAAAGTGTTTTAAAGAGCCTTCCGTGTGGTACTGGTATATTTAAAGCCCCACATCTGACTGTTTTCCACCAGAGGTTGTATGATCTTGCAAACACAACTTCAAGCTGGTTCAAAAACTGTCAGGCTATCATCTGGGGACATCATGTTTCTGAAGTTACTTAATCACACTCTGTCCAGCCTGGCTCTGAGCAATGGTATGAAGATAATTATTTTGTTGAACCCGTTGGAATGCTGTTGTTTGGAGAAGGAATAGCAGCTCATATATAATTACAACAAAAATTATAATAGTACTCAATGATGATATGACAAAGCAGTCCCAGTCTCTGAAGAGAATGATTCACACTGATTGATGTTAAATTTCACTGAAGTGATAGAACTTTGAAGATAGTGATTTCAGAGGACTGGGACAAGATGCATGTGTTTGCAATTCTGAGCTGAATGTCCAAGCACTAGGTGTAGGAGTATACTGTATTATAACTAAAATAGTATAATAACATAGACAGGTGTAGTACAGGAAAGAGAAGTGAGTCTTTGATTAATTAGTTGAAAGAAGTTTAATAACATGAGCAATAATCTTAGTGGGCTAGTTTTCCAAGAGCAGGTGCCTGTAGGAGTAACAGGGACACTTAACACACAAGAGAGACTGTGTTCCGCTGTTCATCTGAGCCAGTTTTGCTTCACAAGGACCACGTTGGTCTGGAAAAATCTTGTATGATTTAACTTTCAGTAATCACAGGGAATTCACTAAGGCCATTTCACTGCTTTTCTGCTGAATGTTGGCATGATGATGGATTTGTCAAATTTGAAAGTCATAACTTTCACTTGCGTTCACCATTCAGTGATGCATGTTCATAGCTGCTGCTAAACTCACACTTTGAGTGTCCTTTAGTTACATCACATTCCATGATGGCAGTGGATTGTCTTCCATGACAGAGAGTATGCTCTGGTAGCCAATACAATGTTTTGCCTTTTTTTATTGTTCACTTTTTATGTACAAACAATTCCCATTTCCACAATTCAACACAGCCCCTACCACTTGAAAACAAGCAGGCTCTCCCTTTTTGAGTGAAAAAGAGTGTGAATCAAAAGGATGTATTTATGTTTCCTAGCACGTTTCTAAATTAGAAATCATTCTGTTTAATTTTCCTTTTAAAGTTGTACGCTTCACTACGTTCAGTGTGCGGTGGTGCTGAAACTGATTGTGTGTCCCTGGCTAGGATTCTGTGCTTGGGTGTGTGGTAACACCGTCACATTTGAGCCTGGGTCCTGCACCAACCAGATGCTTGCATTCTAATGTATCCAACGCCAGAAAACATCATATTCAATTTAGGGAGAGGTGTCAGATGGGTAAGGGCCGAGCATCATAAAGTTATGTCAAAGAAAATTCAGACTCAGAGGTCTGTGATCAAATAACTAGATTTCACTTAACTTACATGATTTGGTCTGATTGATTTATGCATAAAAGCAATACTGGGGCTAATTAATTTGTTTCCACAACCACCTGGATGTCAAAAAGGCTCAGTTCAATATCAGCACCTTGTTTCTGTTCCTTTGAAGACATTGATTGTAGTGTAAAATTTGTGTGAGACATTGAGCGGGGTTTCGAATAGCAATTCCGTTTTGTTTTGTTAAATTTCAAGAGATATGTGCTTTTATTCAGAGCAACTTTGACAGATTACATGTTTTACACATAATATTCATACAGCTGAATATTTATTAAATCAGTTGCAGCTTAAGCATCTTCCCGAAGGGCATAACAACTGCATCCCTGTTGGGATTCAGACCCATAACTCTTTATTTACATGTCCAGGTCCCTAACCAGGATACTACACTACTTGTTCGCCCCCTGGTTCCTTGGGGATGCTGTGCAATCAGACCTGTCTGGTCTGTTGTCCCACGTTCTTCATATTCTTGCCCCTCTTCTGTCTGCTTTAGTCTGGTGAAGGTCACTGAGAAGGTCACTGAGAGGGCTAAAACTGCTTTTAGCTTAATGAAGTTGATCTTTTTTCAGAGTGTCGCATCTCCTCTAATATTCTGCTGGATTTCAAACCAAATGAATAGGCCTCTGTTTCTTTTGCATCAGCGCAATTGGGGAATCACTCCAATTAAACCACGTCAGATAAATGCAAAATCACATACATTCCCTGTGCTCCGTAATTGTTCTATATAAACAGTGCGTATTGAACAGACAGGCCTTTCACTTGGATGAAATGTGTCAGTTTGTAACTAGAGCTGTAGTTTAGAAAAAGGTTGTTTTTGCACTTGCCGGTTGCTAGCCTGGCAGTGAGTGTGGTACAGTGTGTGTACAGTGTTCTCAGCTGGGCTCCAAATGGCAGCCTGCCATCAGAAATGAGCTGCAGTAATGTGATTAGAGGGGGCCAAATATTCATATTCCTCACCCCCACCCCCCACAGCGCATAGTCAGTCTCCCCCCTACTCGCAGCGCATAGTCAAAGACTCACAGCACATGTTCAAAGACTTTCTCTTTTAAGTCACTGTTAATTAATTTGAACGTTCCTGTTGAGTTTGTTGAGCTCAGAGAGCGAGAGAGAGACAGAGAGAGAGAGGGCGCGAGAGAAAGCAAAAAGTAATTTGCTGCCGCAAAGAACCCTGGGAAAGTTTGATTTAATTTGCTTGGCTTTTTTTGATTTCTTCTCTTTCATTTTTATGCTGAAAGTGTTCCTCAGATGTTCCCTCCCTGATTCTGATGTTTTCCTTGTTGCCTAATTTAGCTCTAACCAGTAAAATAGTAAGGACCGTTTGCGTTTTATTTGTGTGTGTGTTTGTTTGTTTGTTTATTTGTGTGTTTGTTTGTATGTTTGTTTGTGAATGGAGGTGCATGTGGTTGTTATGCATGACCTGTATGTGCTTGGACCTGTGTGTGTGTCTGTGCTTGTTGGTGTCTGCGTGTACATGTACAGGTATAAGGAAAGGATGGGGGACATAGAGTATTCTGTGTATTTTACATTCTTGCTGTCTGTTATACACCTTTTTTCTCAAATAAAAATGTTTAATTACAAAAAAATACTTGTGAAAAAAAAAAGTGTCTAATCCAGCAGGTTCTCATTCATCTTGTGTACCGTGGCCCATGTTTGGGAAATGATTGGAAATGATTAAATAGATTGAGGTTTTTCCTGCGCGCTGTGGGCTATGCGTGGCTATGCGTAGCTAGCTATATAGTGCAGGGGGCAAAACGGAGCTTTAGAATGTCGCCAGCAGTGCATGCGCGTGAGCTCGACAACACATTTCTCATAGAAAAGGTAGTTTGTAGCCTTTTTTTTAGTTCATTACAGTGGTGGTACAAGTGACAAGAAGTAAGTGGTACTGTGCTGTTATCCTTTATTGATCATCGTACAAGGTTCATTTAAAGTAGCTAGCACAATCTGACAGTACTAACCCATAAAAATGTACTGTTAATGGTACTTGCTCAATCGAACGGTAAATGTGAAAAACATTTGATTACAGTCCGCGGCACCGAAATTTTCCATCAATAAACGGCAAAAGTCCCAGTAGAAGATGGAATTAAATCTTTTAACATTACATATTTTCTGAAACGTTATTGATTCCGCTTGGCCACCGTCAGTGAAGCTAGACGATCGGAGAGTATAGTTTCTATGTAAATTACGTCAAAAGGATTCGGTCTTGTTGTTTGCTACCTAAACTTCACAGCACAGTTATCATGATTGTAGCATGAAGTGTCTATTTTCAACCAACTGCCATATATGAGTGCGTAAAATCAACCAAGTAATATAGTTTGCCAAGTTGTGCCGTGGGTCTGGACGGTTTTGTGCTTGAATGGGGTTAATCAGGCTATGACTGGGCTCCAGTCGGCATGAGCTGCTTTTGGCTATTCATGTGCCTTGTGTTGAATAATCACTCTCCATCCTCAAAAGCTTCAATGAGTAGGTGTTCAAAGCATTGACCTTATGGCGTTTACCTTTTGACCTTATTTGGGACTTGGGGGGGGCGTGCATCCCATCTCCACTGAAGGACAGAGACGTGTGTGGTTCTGCTAGCCAATCAGAGTGCCTGTTTGCTTGTATTCACTGGGCTGTGATCTTGCACCTTGTGAATTCATTGGACAGTGGGCCCGAGGTCGTGACCCTTCATTTGAGGAAGTGAAATGCTCTTTAATCTCTCTCCCTTCCTCTCGGCGTGGGTGTCAGAACTCTGGCCCCGGGGCCCTCAGCCCGTGGGCCTGGGGGTGAGCTAGCCGGGCCCCCCCCCCCTGTATTTAGTGATTTAAGCTGGGTCTGTTGTGAGCCCCGTACCCCAGGTAAGAGTGGGAAGGAATGTGGTGGAATCAGACAATAGATTCAGCCATTTTCTTTTCTTTCCTTCTTGTTTCATCTCCCTCTCTCACAAGCGTCGTCTTTCACAGTTGCACTAGGGCCTGTGTGCCTGGGTGTACTGGCCTGTGGAGGCTGACACCGAACACATGAATGCTTCAGCAAAAAAAGGTTCCTTTAAATGAAAAGTACATTCAGTGTATTACGACCTGGTCTAGGGTCAGACCGTAACAGGATGAATGATAAGGGAAATGAGTGGGGAATGGGTAAGAGAAAAGTACTGCAAACCGACCAGCAACTCCAGTCCCTATCTGCCGATCCAAATCTAACTGAAAACTGGCTAGTGTTCGAACGGTACTGGGCATGGGGCGGCTTTGAATGCTGAACTTCGGACAATTAGTCGGTCTGAAACCAAAAGTCCCAATAGCATATCCCCAACAGAGAGCTAAATCTCCACCCAGAGTAGCTTCAAAAACATTAAAGGAGAAATAACAAAGCAAAATAACAAAGTTGTGTCTCGACAGAAAGGTTTGTAGTCTGGCTGGGAACACACTAACTAACTGGAGCACTATACGGTGAGCAGAGGGCAAGAATCAGAATTGAAGGGGACGAGTCCGTGGTCATACAAATCAGCAAACAAACTAGAAGGGCTTGATGGGGATCGGAATAATAATAAAAAAGTCAAATATCCAAGGTCAAGCCAAGCAATTGCTGTCCACAACACACCAAGCACGAGGTCGAAGAGCTAGTCTCCACTGGTAAGTGGAAAACAGCGCCTTTTTCAAACAGAGTCACCGGAGACACAGACGACCAATCAGATGACGAACCCGGAAGAACGAAACACGTGCAACAAATGAAAAATGTAAACAAACTTAGGACAGATGCCGTAACGTGTAGAAACAGAATCGCATGCAATTGGGGAACAATGTGTGAAACATGGTTGTTTGATCTGAATTGAAATGCCATGTAGGCTAAGGCTAGGCTAAGGCTCAGAATGGAACTTGCTCTGAAGTCTTTTGCAAGTATGTATGTGTAGGTCTCACCAGAAAATTATGTGAACTTTAAGTTCTGTTTTGAAATCAGAAAGCACCATATTTCTTTTTATTTTTTTGGGGGGAAATTTACCATTTACAACATAAACCTTTCCTGTCCTGAACAAAACAAACCTATTTTATGAATAACCTAATAATAACTAATAATTTTCTGAAACCTAATTTTAAAAATAAAAATTCAGTTTCAGAAAATTATTTTTATATCCTCATAATGGACTTGTTATATTATATATATAATTCATTTTGTGTGTAATATAGTCTTAATTTCACCCACGCTGTTCAGAATGATGTAATATGAACTCCCCATCAGAACTTGGCTTTGTAAATGGCCCACACTGGTCTGGAAATGGACAATTGATAAGTGTGAATAAAGTTATTCAAACCCTGCCTAAAATACATTCTGCTACCGTTTCCCATCTCACATTAAATATGTATGCATCCTTCCTAATTTCCCATGAGGATTAGGCTTTAAGTGATCAAAAGACACTAGAAGCATTCGTCCTCTAGTGCCATCAGGGACCTGTTCTGAAACATCGCTCCCCATTTCAGCTTCACATTTTTAATCTGGCCTGTCTTTGCTTGTGAGCCAGAGCATTATTCTACAACAGTTATTCTGGAAGATAAAAATACAGTAATATGAAAATCAGGCTGTGTAAAAGGAGTATTTTTATGATGTTGAGATGTTATGTTTACCACAACATCCTCTGGCATTGCCAATCTGTTGTTGTGTAAGCTTGCTTTCAAATGGTTCTAGTTGGGAAAGGAGCTCATATAAAGTCTTACTTTCTACTTGTAATTTTTACATTGATTTCTAGAGGTCGATTTAGGGAAAGGGAACCCTTATTTAACCTGGAATTGATGTCGGTGTGTGCTTGACATCAACTCTGGTTTGGACTGGTAGTGTCCTCACACCAGCAAAAGATATATGTGTAACAATGTACTGCAGGTGCTACTGCAGGTTTGAATCCTGTGGTGGATAAAGCTCATGTGAGCACGCCTTTGAGTCTCTCTGAACTCTGTTAGAGTCTAATAAGCTCAGAGGGAAATAACAAGGGAGTTGCCCAGTACTGTAATTAGCAGTTTCACCATTTTGAAATGATTTTTATAGCTAGTGCTGCTGAAAAGAAATATGAGTGTGAGATGTTATTCTCAGGCTGTGTTTATTTTTAGGTTGAACAGCGGTTTATGGAAGAAACCTGTGTTGTGCCGACCTCCTGCGTTTTGTTGTGACGGACTGGCTGTGTATCAGTCAGACTGGCTGCCCTGACGTGCAGTACTGTTTCCCCAGCTCTCCTCTGTTATGTCTTCAGCTGAAAATGGCAGCTGCTTGGACTCACTGCCCAGAGTAACAACAAATGCTCACACTAACAGGGATTTTACTGCATCACAAATGCTCACACTAACAGGGATTTTACTGCATCACAAATGCTCACACTAAGGGGGATTTTACTGCATCACAAATGCTCACACTAAGGGGGATTTTACTGCATCACAAACGCTCACACTAACAGGGATTTTACTGCATCACAAACGCTCACACTAACAGGGATTTTACTGCATCACAAACGCTCACACTAACAGGGATTTTACTGCATCACAAACGCTCACACTAAGGGGGATTTTACTGCATCACAAATGCTCACACTAACAGGGATTTTGCTGCATCACAAACGCTCTGTCTAACAGGGATTTTACTGCATCACAAATGCTCACACTAACAGGGATTTTACTGCATCACAAATGCTCACACTAACAGGGATTTTACTGCATCACAAACGCTCACACTAACAGGGATTTTACTGAATCACAAACGCTCACACTAACAGGGATTTTACTGAATCACAAACGCTCACACTGACAGGGATTTTACTGCATCACAAACGCTCACACTAACAGGGATTTTACTGCATCACAAACGCTTTAGTAATGGCTTTTCATGACATGTTGAAAAGGGAGGTTCACATAGAAAATAGGAAAATTAAAATGAGCAATCTAGGCTATTGCCTGTTAAGTGTATAACTTTATGCAATTAATAAATAGAGAAAATTTATGAGATGGAAATAAGCAGCTTAAAGTGCTTCGCTGTGGAAAAAGAAGTGCAATGCTTGAAGAGTAAAAAAATCCGTCCATTTTAGAAACAGCTCTTTATAAATACAAAATCAAATCAGTGAATAAGACTATTAAGAGCTGACTATAAGTCTATAATGGACTGGTCCTTACTTAAATGGGGGTGTGACCAAACCCAGCAGTACTGTCATTTTTTATTCTTTCTTCTCCATGCATGTATCTCAATGGGATGAACACATGAAATAAACAGCTTGCAATATGTTCTTCTATGTGATTGAAAAAGAAGACATAAGATAGGATATTTTAACATAAGAGTGATTTACCCCAGGGGTGTGAATATAAGGAGGGGGGGTTATTTGCTAAGCTACTTTATCTCTGGATTGCCAGCACCTTCTGTGAGCTTGCTGCTGAACAGAACATTTGGTTCTCACAAGTGTGACCTTAGTACACATGTTTTTCCAATGAATATGGTACAACTGACGTAAACAGTGTTAACTGGCAGGCTAAGCAATGCTAACTGGCAGGCTAAACAATGCTAACTGGCAGGCTAAACAATGCTAACTGACAGGCTAAACAATGCTAACTGGCAGGCTAAACAATGCTAACTGGCAGGCTAAACAATACTAACTGACAGGCTAAACAATGCTAACTGACAGGCTAAACAATACTAACTGGCAGGCTATCCTTACCGACGCTTTCCTGGTAAAGGCTGCCTTGTAAATGGGGTTAACGAGTTATGTCTTATGTCATGTTATCTCCTCTACAAATGGTGGTCACATGCACATCCAAACCAGGCACAACCAACTGATAAGGAAATTAAGTAAAGAAAAAAGGATAACTTGCTCTCCCAACGACTCACACTGGCGATGTATTGGACCACAGAGAGATAACAGATTAACGGTAATTGTGGCTTGAAACGCTGTTCATGTCACATGCAGTCTGAAGACTTAGTTTCTGTCATACCCAACCTGCAGTACCCTTTTTGGAACCATCCAGTAGGTATGTAGCACTCGAGTAGGAAGGGAAATGCTGTTCCCTGCCATGGTGTTTGTAGCGTAGGGTTGTCACTTTTAATGATCTGTTTGCTCCCCTCGGGCCTTGTACTAATCCCATTAGCAGCACATTCTGCTAAAAGCAAGGCAGCGCTCCTTTTGCATCGGTCATGCATAGATACTGCTTTAAGGTGGGAAGGAGACAGCAGAAAGTACTAACTGTCTGAAAGCACACTCTGTCTGGAGTCTTGATGTGGCTGTCAGTGTGATCACCAAGTTGTGGAATTTTATGTTAAACCATTTTGGATTCATAAGCATTTCTGTCAGAAGCCATGCCCACTGCATGTCAACGATGATGATGATGATTATTATTATTATTATTATTATCATTATTAGATGCTTGGCCTACGTATTTGGCACCCAACAGACCTCCCAAGATATTAATGTGTAATCTTTTAGGGTTTTAAAAGTTTCAGAAGTTTGCATTCTTGGCCCAGTGCAGTCGTATTAATGTGATGCCCCTAAGAAGTCTTGCCATAGTTGCTGGGGTTGTGCAACACCCCGATTAAGCGCTTGTAGAGCTCCTTTCTAAATCCCAGTGTTAAGATTCAGTTTAATTTGCTCTTGTGATCCTCCTTCGCCACCTCGCTCCTTCCGTTGCCACCATTTCACGAGGCCAAGAGTTGAAGCCCTTCAAGTGGCCTAAACTCCGCCCCGCTCTCTTAAGCTCTTTGGCACAGGAAAGCACAGCTTTCTTCCAAGTGGCCAGAATGCAGGATTTGTGTAGCGCAGTTGCAGTCTCACACGGATGCCAAGGATGTAGTGAACCGGTCCCAGACCAGTCAAGCAGACAGCTTTCAGGTGTACACGTTACTGTTGAGTTTATGAAATAGAAAACAAGCATCCTATGTGGGGTTTTTTTTCTGTTCGCAAACTGAAAAAAAAAAAGATCTAAATTGTTACACTGTAAAAAGCTGAACAAGAATTGAATGTAGTGGGCCTGTTGATTAGTTCTTATAATGAAATATGAACAACAGCTGCCGGTTACCTCAACCTTGTCATTCCTTCAGATGTTCTGATGCTGTTATGATAGGCCTTATCCCCTGGAGAGTGCTGGTTTTAATGTGATTTGCTCTTGCATGTTTTAGTATAGAGGACAGAATTATCTGAATGGAGAGCATCCATGCAAATGTGAACATTTATACTGAGGACATGCTATCCGTGTTAGCCTGCAGCCAGGCATCTGAGCCGCCCCTGTGCCTGTGCCCTGTTGCCTTGTGCGTATTCACTGTAAATCTGGGGCTAATATTCCAGCTGGTTAACATTTGCTGGCTGCTGAGTTTGGAGATTGCTGACTTGCACTTGTTTTCAGGCTAGCTAATACTGCTCTTTTTGTGAATGGACGAGAGGCCTTGACCCACAGTAGACTGGGTAGGATTTCTCTGTGTCTCAGAGAATGCACTAAACAGTGCGAAGAGGACTTCATATTTGGCACGACATCTAAATTTATCGTTCTTAGCAAGCAGGTGTAGTTTTCAAGGACATGGACTATGTAAAGTACTACTGTACTTACAATAGTGAATTATCTGAGAGGCAGAGAAGGGGAGTCTAAACAGTGATGATACGTGTGTTTGGGGGTGACCGCAGGGCGTGGTTTCACCGTGCTGTATGTGCCCACCTGTGTTTTTCACAATGAGAGGCAGTGTTCGAGTTTAAAGTGATTCAAACAGCTGCAGACAGCTACAGAAGTAGGGCTTCATGGTGGTGATGCAGTTAAGGAACTCAGGCAGACCAACATAGTTTTCTTTGTGTGTTTTGCTGCATGATCCCTCAGTTATACTAAATGAACTGAAGCTGTACTGCAGAGTAGTGCAGTAAGAGGTGACATCTATTGACATCTATTCTTATGAGAGTACGGGGTGTTGAATGCAATTATCACATCATATCATGCAATTATTTTGCTATGAACTTTTCCCATATAAATAGCTAAATATTTTAATTTTTGTGTTGTATACATTTAGGAAATGTCCGAAAGTGGTGTACGAAAAATGTAGCAAAATTTCATTTTTTTACTAAATGATTCAAACATTTAGTGTGTGTTTAAGAAAAAGATATCTAGCGTTCATACATTTATGCAAATATTTATTTTATTTCCAAAATGTCTTATTTCTTAAATGTACAAAAATGTATCTACATTTATGAAACATTAAGTAAGATTTGTACATTTATTTAAATAATTTACATTGTATAATGTAAATTTACAAATATTTTACATGTTTAGTAAATATTTGAGTCATTGTACGTATAAAATATTTAGTTCACCCAAAAATAAAATAAAGCTTTATTTCCACTTACTTGTGGTACTAACCGTCTACCCAGATAGTTTCACTGAGATTTGACGAGTTTTCTAGATATCTGCTGCAGCTCACCATGATGCAACGGGCATCAATGGCGCCTCGGCTAAAGCACGCCAGCATTCTGGGGCACAGTGTCAACATCGTTAAAACACCAGTGTTGTCACTGCGACCCAGAATCCGGTGGTGCTTTAGCTGAGTCTTTGCACAGACATACACAGTTTCGCATACTTTGGTTGAAAGAAGTTTTCGATGACACCACAATGCACAACAAGGTTTGTGGATGCTTGTGAGTAACTGGGACATTATATTTGGAAAGAGATGTTGCTTTTGAGTTTTTAGAATGTAAATATTTGGCGCTTGGAGCACCACAAACCTTGGCACCCTTGAGCTCTGTTGTATCAGGTGAGCTGCAGCGGATGTTTTGAGAACTTTCCAAATCTCAACAAATTTGTGTGGATGTAGATGGCACTCTGGGTAAGTGGAAATATAGCTTTAAATTTATTTTTGGGTGAATTTCCCCTTTAATAAATGTCTTATACATTATGCAAATATCTGACAAAAATGCAATAAGTGTACTCCACGCAGAGAACAGACAATAATATTTTTATTACTGAAAACATTCAACCTTTTTTTTTTAGGCAATCCCAAGCTCACCCTAATTTTTTCCTCGCCATCTAAGCACCTTTCTGGATCTGAGAATTTCAAAATTCATAACAATGTGTCATTTTCATGTTGTTCCTGACCAAAATGTGTGTTTTGACTATTGGTCACTGCCACACAAAATGAAGTGACCCTGAATGAGACCAGTGCACTCTCTCTCTTGCCTGCATGTTGAAAGGCCTGCCCTAAGTCTGTTATAAATATCATATTGGATGTGTTGCCTTTACAGAGACGCATGTAGCTTCTGTTTGTTTTTCTGCATTCCATCTTTAGGACTGATGTGTCACAGTTATGTGCTCCAGTCCTTCCTGTTCCCAGATATGTGTCCAAGTGGCCATTTTATTCACACGAAAATAAGCAGTTACAACTGCAGAGTGCACATTTAGAGTTGGGACTACAGGCCACATACTAGATGCATCTATTGCATGATATATATTGCAAGATATATATATATACATATATATGTATATATAAGTGTATATCTTATTACACTTTAATAGGGGGGTGGGTCAAATCCTGCTCGGGCCCCTCAAAGGGTATGCCTGGCACAGATAGTATCCATGTGATGAGAGAACTGGCATTTAACCTTCAGAGTTAGTACAGCTCAGGCCTTTTGTCTTCTGACAAAAAGTCTTGCTCCAAAGCTTTCCTCTGAACTATGTGCTTTTCACGTATCTTACACAGGGTCATGTGATTCGGTTTGTTTTCAATGATGAAATTCCTGTTCCAGAAAAAAAACAGTGTAAAAGGTGAACTGCTCAAATACTTTCCCCTTAAATCAATTACAGATACAAAGAGGCTCGTTTCCTTACCTGTCCCAGTTGACACTCTCACAAAGGGGGTACCTTTGACCGAGTTTCGGCACGCAGCCATGTTCCCTGGGCCAAGTGGACGCGTGGGTGATGTGTGATGGGTCACAGAGGGAGTGAGAACCTTGGCTTGGAACAGTTGAATGAAGTTTTACCTCCACCTGCCTTTCAAAATGGCCTTTCTGCCTTTAACGGGACCAGGCAGGTGGGTTATGGTTAGGTGAGCTGTACTCCTAGTGTCTTTTTTAGCCACAAATAACCAAAAACACTTTTTAATGCTATGCAGGAATTTCATATCAGTTGGTTCAGTAAAAATTATATGATTAAATACCCATAGGTATTCTTTGCTTAAGTTATCCACTGTTAAAACATTACAGAGAATTGCAGTTAGACAGAAAATAAAGGGTATCCTGTTGTCATTCACTATGGAGAAGTGCTGTACATTACTGTCATATGTACAAGGAAAGTAAAGACAACTCAAATAAAATGCAGTTGATTTAAATAATGATAAATCCGTCCGTCCATTATCTAACCCACTTACTCCTGCTCAGGGTTGGGGGGCGGGGGCTGGAGCCTATCCCAGCATGCAATTGACAAGAGGCAGGAATACACCCTGGACAGGCCACCAGTTCATCACAGGGCACACACACGCACCATTCACTCACTCAGTCATACCTGTGGGCAATTTAGAGTCTCCAGTTTGTCTAACCTGCATGTCTTTGGGCTGTGGGAGGAAACCCACGCGGACACAAGGAGAACATGCAAACAGAGCATGCAAACTCCACACAGAAAGGCCTTTCTTGCTGTGAGATGACAGTGATATCCTGCGCACCACCATGCCACCCACGATGGTATAAATTCAACACCAAATGAAATAAAAATGGTGCAATCATCACTGTCAAATTAAATAAATGATTTTCCTTTTATCGAATCACCTTCAAATTCAATTAAAGTGCATTTAATTAAACTGGGCCTTTATTAAACTGAGGCGAGTTTCATCTGTTTGAGCCAGACATGCACAATGTGTCAATCAAACCCCATCACCCATCGACATAGACCAATGTTTTCTAGCCAGTTTTCTGGACTAAGCGCTTCATTTCAGGTCTAATATTAGTCCTCACGTTGGGAAAATGCTTTTAAATAATCACAAGTTGAGAATGGTAAAGGAAGGTGCGCAGAATTTTGGCTGACAGTCTACGCTGCGTTGAAAGTGACGAAGCACTGTTTGCCTCCCCATCCCATAAACCCCTCGTTTGTTTACTTTCTTTCTTGTCCTCATCAAGATATCCACTCTCTAAACTGACTGTCAAAAGCTGACACCAGTGGTTAACCGTGAAGCATTTCTCCTAAAAGCATTCCAGACCTGGAACAATTAAATTGTGTTGGTGCAATCTGTTGGTTGGGAAAGAAGATGTTCCCCCTTGGTTTCCAGCTAGTGCAGAGATTCTTGTTATTGTGGGAATTCTGTTTGTAAACATGCGCTATCAGGAAATACTGAGGGAGGATGGGAAACAGTCACAAACCCAACGAATCCACATTCCTGCTAACAATGGTGCAGCATGCAAAGACGACCCCCCCCCCCCTTCGCCGGACGCCCTGTGATAAAGCCTCTTTATTGAATTTCTAAACCTAAATCACTATTTTTATAATTGGTGAATAACTGATTTTGTTCTTCACTGTGCATAGAGGCTATATTACTTCAGTCTACACCATTCATTTTTACTACAAAACATCTTTTTTTTTTGCTGTTTATGTGTGGCACTTTAATTGTGACTTCTAATTGCATAGCTACTGGGTTAAAAAAGCCTCACGGGACAATCTTTGTACCCTGACAGAGTACCACATTTATAAAAATGCTTAAAAAGTTTTTTTTTAAAAAGGTCATAGTTGAATGTTTTCTAATAGTAGGGTCACTTCAGGAGAGGTTATCAAATTTCATGCTGAAACAGTTTCATTTCGGGGTTTTCGCCGCTGTTAGAAACCGGCTACGGTCATTTTGACCCTGAGGAAAACAGGTTAATGACATGGGCGGACCCTGAAATCTTCCGCTGACCAGCTTCTCTCACCTGTGTGTGCTGTCAGGTAAATCCCACCTGGCCATCGTCCAGAGGGTGAACAACGAGGGGGAGGGCGACCCGTTCTATGAGGTGCTAGGCATCGTCACCCTGGAGGACATCATCGAGGAGATCATCAAGTCCGAGATCCTGGACGAGACCGACTTGTACAGTAGGTGCCCAGCATCGGCAATCACATTTCCTGCACAGTACATGCACATACTTCACTCAGTTTGTATCAAGGGTAACCCTGAGACGAGGAGGATGGGTTTCCCCCTTGAGCCTGGTTCCTTCCAAGGTTTCTTCCCATCTACCACAGGGAGATTTTCCTTGCCACTGTTGCTTTAGACTTGCTCCTGTGGCGGTTCAGGCCAGGGTTGACTGTGAAGCATATTGTGACAATTGCGGTGAATTACGCTATATAAATTTGATTGATTGATTGATTGATTAACAGCAATGTACTGGGATGGAATTTAAGTGAAAATACCCGAGCTTGCTGATTAAATATCATGATTTTATCTTGATTGGACTGAAATGTAATTTCTTTGCCATTGCTGTGGTACACACACATGCACTCACACACTCACACACACACTCACTCACTCACTCACTCACTCACTCACTCACTCACTCACTCACTCACTCACTCACTCACTCACTCACTCACTCACTCACTCACTCACTCACTCACTCACACACACTCACTCACTCACTCACTCAGACAGCCAACCTAATTCTTTAAAAATAAGGAATCTCCAATTCGCTGATTCTTGCAGCTGACAACAAGTCTAAGAAGAAGATCGTCCATCGGGAGAGGAAGCAGGACTTCTCAGCCTTCAAGCCCACAGACAGCGAGATGAAAGTCAAAGTATCACCTCAGCTTCTGCTGGCTGCCCTGCGTTTCCTAGCAACAGGCAGGTGCCACATGATAAGCTCTGACATGGCTGTGGGGGGAGGGGTGCTAGTTGAACTCTGACATGGCTGGGGGGGGAGGGGGTGCTAGTTGAACTCTGACATGGCTGAGGGGGGGGGGGAGGTGCTAGTTGAACTCTAACCTGGCTGTGGGGGGAGGGGGGGCTAGCTGAACTCTAACCTGGCTGTGGGGGGAGGGGGTGCTAGTTGAACTCTAACCTGGCTGTGGGGGGAGGGGGGGCTAGCTGAACTCTAACCTGGCTGTGGGGGGAGGGGGGGCTAGCTGAACTCTAACCTGGCTGGGGGGGGAGGGGGTGCTAGATGAACTCTGACATGGCTGTGGAGGGGGGGTGTTGCTAGTTGAACTCTGTCATGGCTGTGGAGGGGGTGCTAGGTGAACTCTGACAAGGCTGTGGAGGGGGGGGGGTGCTAGTTGAACTCTAACCTGGCTGTGGGGGGAGGGGGGGCTAGCTGAACTCTAACCTGGCTGTGGGGGGAGGGGGGGCTAGGTGAACTCGGACAAGGCTGTGGAGGGGGTGCTAGATGGACTCTGGGGTGACGCCTGGTCTCTCTTGCAGAAGTGGAGCCCTTTGGCCCCTGTCACATGTCAGAGAGGATCCTGCTGCGTCTCCTCAAGCACCCCAATGTCATCCAGGAGCTGAAGTACGACGACAAGAACAAGAAGGTTCCAGAACACTACCTCTTCCACCGCAATAAGCCGGTGGACTACTTCATTCTGCTGCTGCAGGTGAGGGCGGGGCCGGGCCTGTGGGCGGAGTTCTGCTGCTGCAGGTGAGGGCGGGGCCGGGCCCGTGGGCGGAGTTCTGCTGCTGCAGGTGAGGGCGGGGCCGGGCCTGTGGGCGGAGTTCTGCTGCTGCAGGTGAGGGCGGGGCCGGGCCTGTGGGCGGAGTTCTGCTGCTGCAGGTGAGGGCGGGGCCGGGCCTGTGGGCGGAGTTCTGCTGCTGCAGGTGAGGGTGGGGCCGGGCCTGTGGGCGGAGTTCTGCTGCTGCAGGTGAGGGCGGGGCCGGGCCTGTGGGCGGAGTTCTGCTGCTGCAGGTGAGGGCGGGGCCGGGCCTGTGGGCGGAGTTCTGCTGCTGTAGGTGAGGGCGGGGCCGGGCCTGTGGGCGGAGTTCTGCTGCTGCAGGTGAGGGCGGGGCCGGGCCTGTGGGCGGAGTTCTGCTGCTGTAGGTGAGGGCGGGGCCGGGCCTGTGGGCAGAGTTCTGTGGAGCTGCTCAGCGGGTCCTCCATTTTAGCACTGATGAGCTGTGGTTCACCTGCAGGGGGGGACAGAGCACCCCTGCGGTCACTAACGCAGGGTCACCGGCTTGTCTCCAGGACCGCAGGGTCCAGTTAGGTCCCGTTCTGACCCTTCTCTCTCATCCCTCCATTCACAGGGGAAGGTGGAGGTGGAGGCAGGAAAGGAGGGGATGAAGTTTGAAGCTGGACCTTTTTCCTATTATGGAATGCTGGCTCTGATGGCCTCTCCGGGTAAGACTGCTGCTCCCTGTAGGGTCAGGGTTTAGTCTGCTGCTCCCTGTAGGATTAGGGTTTAGTCTGCTGCTCTCTGTAGGTTTAGGGTTCAGTCTGCTGCTCTCTGTAGGGTCAGGGCTTAGTCTTCTGCTCTCTGTAGAGTCAGGGTTTAGTCTGCTGCTCTCTGTAGGTTTAGGGTTCAGTCTGCTGCTCTCTGTAGGGTCAGGGTTTAGTCTGCTGCTCTCTGTAGAGTCAGGGTTTAGTCTGCTGCTGTCTGTAGAGTCAGGGTTTAGTCTGCTGCTCTCTGTAGGGTCAGGGTTTAGTCTGCTGCTCTCTGTAGAGTCAGGGTTTAGTCTGCTGCTCTCTGTAGGGTCAGGGTTTAGTCTGCTGCTGGCCGTAGAGTCAGGGTTTAGTCTACTGCTCTCTGTAGGGTCAGGGTTTAGTTTTCCGCTCTCTGTAGGGTCAGGGTTTAGTCTGCTGCTCTCTGTAGAGTCATGGTTTAGTCTGCTGCTCTCTGTAGGGTCAGGGTTTAGTCTGCTGCTCTCTGTAGGATTAGGGTTTAGTCTGCTGCTCTCTGTAGGGTCAGGGCTTAGTCTACTGCTCTCTGTAGGGTCCAGGGTTGGTCTATTTGTTTCTGTAGAGTTTAGTCTGCTGCTCCCTGTAGAGTCAGGGTTTAGTCTGCTGCTCCCTGTAGAGTCAGGGTTTAGTCTGCTGCTCTCTGTAGGGTCAGGGTTTAGTCTACTGCTCTCTGTAGGTTTAGGGTTCAGTCTGCTGCTCTCTGTAGGATTAGGGTTTAGTCTGCTGCTCTCTGTAGGTTTAGGGTTCAGTCTGCTGCTCTCTGTATGGTCAGGGCTTAGTCTTCTGCTCTCTGTAGAGTCAGGGTTTAGTCTGCTGCTCTCTGTAGGTTTAGGGTTCAGTCTGCTGCTCTCTGTAGGGTCAGGGCTTAGTCTTCTGCTCTCTGTAGAGTCAGGGTTTAGTCTGCTGCTCTCTGTAGGTTTAGGGTTTTGTCTGCTGCTCTCTGTAGGGTTAGGGTTTAGTCAGTTTCTTTCTGTAGGGTTTAGTCTTCTGCTCTCTATAGGGTTTAGGGTTTTGTCTGCTGCTCTCTGTAGGTTTAGTGGTTAGTTTGTTGCTTTTTGTAGGGTTTACTCTGCTGTTCTCTGTAGGGCCAGGGTTTAGTCAGTGAGGGTTGGCCTTAGGGCAATTCTGCATGTCCTCTGAAGTGGGCCAACTGTTATGGAGAAGGAGCAAGCCTGTACTGAATACTTTATAAATATGGGGACCTTTAAGAACATATTATTAAATTAATTTACCGCAATGTGTAAAAAAGTACTATAGTAGTATCTGAGTGGCAAATTTGTATATTTGTACATATATTTTGAAGTGTTGCAATATTTCGTTATATTTTATTCAATTATATTGCAGTATATTGCATTTATATTCCATGCACCATCTGTCGTATGAAGAAATAGCAAAGTAAATTAGATTAGATTGTACTTTATTGATTGCAGAGGATATTTATGACAGACTGCATATAAACATTTTATTTGTGAATACAGTTCAAATATATTTAATTTATTCTTAATTTATTAGGTCCTCTTCAAGATATATTTCAAATGATGAATTTTTAATTTCATACTTTGAACAGTTGAACTTAATATTTATAGATGTTGGAGTTTTTAGAAATTAGGCCATTTATTTCCTGTGATGTCATCTGTGAATAGAATAATATGACTGGCACAGCCACGCCTTTCTCTGGACCCACCTGATTCCTACTGCAGCCATTTTATTTATTTGATTGTTTTTGCAGTTTTGATATTGGGCAGCATGCTTATAGGGCAGATCCAGAGTGGAGTTATCTGAGGCCAATCAGCCTGCTGAGCTTCAGATATTCAAATTTCATCCTGCGTGACACGTAGTTCACTGTTAGCACTTATACTGCATATCACTTATGGTCGTCACTAAGATGTGATTACTGAAACAGGGTGAAGGCTGGAGCAGTTAAACTGTGGAACTGTTCATTATTAATGAGAAGGAAGCTTGTGGTTTCCCTCTTGGTGATAGGTCCTCCTTTTATTCTCTCCCTCTCTCCATCTGTCCATCCTCTCCTCTTCTCCGCTCCCAGTTCCTCTCTCCCTTTCTCGTACGTTTGCTGTCAGTAGGGCGGAGTCGCTTGCGGGATCACCAGGTATAATCATCCGCCTGTATGTCCGTCTGTCTGTCCGTCCACTTTCCCACACTCCATACTGTAGCAGCATTGCTCTTAAACTGGGCTGCCTTTCATAAAATAACTGTTTTAATTTATGCCCTTCTTATCAAATAGTTTTTCTGCAAAGCAGTGCCAACACTCAACAGTAAGCCATCATACATTAGTTAATCGCACGCACTTCACCGTGCCCGCCGATAAGTTTTTAATTTTCTACAGACAGAAAACTCGGAGCTGCCGGTAGATTGCGACAGTGCTGTAAAAAATCCCTTCCTTTGAGAAAACCCCGACATCCAGTCCTCCCGCAGGTCCAGCTCGACAATAAATAAGATCGGGAGTTAGCTGCCGGGTGGGTCGGTGTCATATCATACGTTACATGAATGCCTTCGCCCCGCCCACATCGGTTGTATTAGCAGCCACGGCTTCCAGAATTTTCCAAGAACCAAATGACACGGTCCTGCTCTGGCCCCTCTGGCACCTAAAGGGGTTGCACTAATCACGCTGGGTCCACATACCAGCGCGGGGTGTACTGGGGCGCGCTGCTTTATGCAGATATCCACACTGGGATTATATACATTCCAGCTAAATCGCTGCATTAATGCCGACCTTGGGAACCCTTTGAACGTTTTCTTTAAGTAGTGGAAAACATAATCTCGCTTTAATTAAAAAGAAGTTTTCTCTTTGGACATGTTGCTTTTATCATTCATCCTCCTCAGTTTCATTATTCAGAAACGATTCGGCCTCGTTTCGGGCGACTGATTACAATTGCTAATAGTCGCACAGCTTCTCACTGCTGTGGAAGACCAGGACACAAGTTGATCTATGTGCTGTTGGCGCCACCGTGTGATCAACAGTCGGTCTGCAATTTTTCATGTGTTTACTGTGGTTATTCCTGTTTTGTAGTATTGCGCATTTTGTCATATTAATTGTACAGGCATTTAAAAAAAAAAAACACTTGGGACAAATATCACCAAACTCATTCCTCATTTAACTTGGAATTTTATTAATTGCTTCGGAAATATTCATCAAGAGTTATTTATTAGGCCTATACTTTAATTTGGTAAATGATTATTCGCAGAAGTTACATGAAATGATGTATGGGTGCCGTGACGGTGAAGTTGTGTTATGTGCTATTTTGTTGGCGGGCAGAGAATAAATCTCCGCCGCGGTCGTTTGGGTTGAATCACTCGGATTCCCTGAGCCGCGGCGACCGGATGGACGCCATCACGCCCACACTGGGGAACAGCAACAACCAGCTCAACGCCTTCCTGCAGATCTACGTCCCCGACTACTCCGTCAGGTGCGCCAGCGACCTGCTCTACATCAAGGTGAGAGAAGGGAAGGGTGTCGTTTTTTTTTGACAGAAACAGAAATACAGCATTCAGATTATATGAGCTCATGTTTATTTATTTTATTTACCTGGTAGCTTCCATGAGCATATAATGCTCACCGGACCACTAAACCAAAATAAAAGGTTTATATGCGCATAACCTAGCCTAGTTGAAAAGAAATTAAACGGAAACGGATATACACACACACACACACTGCAGGCATTAGTGGGAAATTGAGAAATGAAATAAACACTCTTTGTTCAGTAAGTAAGCGTCTTTGTACCATGGGTAGGCAATTCCCAGAGGCTTGGTATGTAGCTATGCAGGGTTTTGCATCCGATAATTATGCATTCAATTACCAGATTAATTAATTAGCTCTATAGACCTGCCGTGGTTCACACACGGCTTCGACCACAGTAGAACATGTGTAAGGACAGTTATCAGCTGTGGGCTTATCAAAGGATTTAGTTTAAATGACTAAACGTAGCCAGAATCGCGTAAGACTGTGCTATTTAAATAATTATGAGCAGAAGTTTGCATGAAATCCAGAAATGGATTTGGCCCTCTTGGCCCACCCCTGACCTGCACAGTCTCCGGTGGTTTCGTAACGCCCATCTTCCTCTCTCAGGTGACTCGGCAGCAGTACCAGAACGCACTCATGGCCTCGCGGCTAGACAAGACGCCGCAGTCCTGCGACGGGGAGTACACGAGACTGGAGCTGACGCTGACGGAGATCCCCGACGGCTCGCGGGGCGAGACGGCCAACCTGCTGAACTGCCTGGGGCGCGGAAAGGCAAACCGCGCGCCCCACAGCGAGGGCGCGATCTAGGAGGGAGGGGCAGGATCGCCACCGCAAACGCCAAACGCGCTGCAGCATTCACGGCTCGGAGTTATCTGTTTCGCTGGCCGGACCGCACATACGCGCGTCCCCAGACCAAAGAGTTTGGACCTCTCTCATTTAGGGGGAGGAACAAGAGGTGACCGAGGTGACCGCTGTGGGGAGGGAGAGGGAAAAAAACACCAAAAAACAAAACTAGCGGAAAGAGTGCTGAGTCCAGAATGTGCCAAATGCTGCCATCATGGCAACCGTGAACCAATAATGTTTTTGTTAATTTATTTTATCAACGTGTGTTTATATACCGTATCTCCTCACGGTCCTGTGTAACTGATCATGTTGGGGAGATTTATAAATGTGTATTACTACATATCGGTGCAACAAATCTTAAATCAGTTTTTTTTTGTTATTCTAGTGGACCACACTGATAATTTATTTTATGTGACTGTATTTCAAATGATTATATAGCAGATTGCAGATCTAACTTGATTTTTAAAATATGTCGTCTTTAAGGGCAAAGCAGCCTAAAATCACTATTTTTACTTTTTCTGGCATGTAGCACTATATTTCCTTTTTGATACTCATTTGTATGAGCGCAATTGAGTCTGAGGTGGGAGAACACGTTCATGTCCATAGGTCTGTCACGTTAGTCACGAGGTATATACAAAAGGTCAGAGGTCAACCCTCAGTCTGCTGCTCATTTAGCAATATTCAGTGCATGATTTTGTTTGTTTTCTCCTCATTCATACAGCCAGCTAACACTGTGGAAATGGCTGCTTCTTCTGAAAATCCATAAATGCACTTTGTCAATGGAAAAAGTGACAAGAACTAACAACGGCTTCAGTTATTTTCACAAACGAGCGGAGTATGACATTGTTGATCCGCACATGGTCTTTTTATATACAGATTTTATAAGACAGGAAGTGCAGGTGGACCCTCAGACCATGCACCACAATTGAATTTCAAGTTCAGAAATTCTAGACAATTTATGGTCCCATCCATAACCACCTTTTTGTGTATAAAGTCAGTGTCTTTATTTCCCATGGCCCAGAACGAATAAAATGTTTTGTTAATAGAAAAGGCGTATGCATCTAAAAGGACTGCATCCATGCCTGTGACAGTGTGTGGACTTTCACAGGAAAGATCTCACAGAAGCACACTGAGAGAAGCCCTGTCTGTCTACCTCCATCTGTCCACGTCTCTCACAGTCTGAAGATTTAAGATAAGGAGCTGCTGCAGCCTCTCGGCTGCCGTGTACACACCCCTCATCCTGGGCTGTCCCGTCGGAAAAGCTTGCGTGTCTCCGGAATGCTGGACCGGAATGCCGAATCGGAATACTGGACCGGAATGCCAAACCAGTTCACGTTGTTGGTCCTGACAGATCTCACCTGGGCAGACAGGTAGCTGTCAGAAAACAGGACCTTATTTATATGCAGTTTTTGTACCAATAATATAGCATTATATAATATTAACCTGAATGATATATACTTGTGTATATGCACACTGATCAGTGTTGTTGGTACAATAAAGAATGAAGGTTCAATGTAACTGACTGGAACAAGCAATGTTTTTTTCCAATAAAGACAATTTATTTACTCAAAATCGTGGAGGCAATGTCCTGCATCTAATATCTAGAATTGATGGGCTCCATTTTATGGATTTTAATCGTTTTCAGAACACTATTATTTCAAGCAGCAATTTGCAGTTGAATGGTTTGAAAATGAACTGAACCCAACAATTTGGCCTTGCTTTCTATAGCTATTAGAACTATTAGGTTACTATAAGTAATGGGCCTTAGTTTGAAGAGGACATGAGTGAATTGTTGGAATATAATCAAAGCTTTAGCAATTAAAATATGTACTCTCGTGTTTATTTAACACCTACACATCTGTGCATTTACCATAAGTAACCAAAGCTAGGATTTGGTTAGTCCGGCAAACAGCCATCATATCTACATGGCCCTACTGAACTCCAGGTCCTGCAGGCTGCATTGTCTGCAGGTATTTTCTCAAGCCATACACTACACCACCAGATTTCACTCATTTTACCTCCTTGGCTCGGGAAGTCAGCTGATTAGTGAAATCAGGCGGTGTAGTGCCTGGTTGGAGTACATACCTGCAGACTCCTACACCACCTGAAGTTGGAGTATCCATGGTCTACTCTGGAAGTTACACCGTTCCTTCTCCAAAGACCTGCTCCTCAAATGCTGTGCCCATAAGTACACCTGGCATATTCATCTTCATTTATTTCACTGCTGAACATTATCAGTAAAGGCATGCTCTACAGGTCCAATAAAGGCTTAACTGAACCGGAAATATGAATATGACCGTTATTTATATGTTCCTCTTCCTTCTCAGTAAGGTAAAGACCAATCACAGTTGAACTGAAGACTGTCAGTACTGACCAATCATCATGTGATTGGTACAGCTGGTACCTACAGTAGTAATGCAGCTCTGTTTTGGAACGTGAGGAGTGTTCCCTGTGGATGGCTGCACATCCTAAAAACACACCACACATCCTAAAAACACAGGCTAAAAACACGCCACACATGCTAAAAACACACAGGCTAAAAACACGCCACACATGCTAAAAACAAAAAGGAAAGGAAAAGGAAACCCATGAAGCTTTAACAGCTTTATTTTACATGAAAATTGAATTTTCTCAAATGTACATTTTCATAACATTCTTAACAAAAACCAACTTGCACTTTAAAAAAAGAAACCCAAAGCGCAAAGAGCATGCACAACAAATAAAGTATTAATGAACAATTTAAAAATAAAGCCATCACTCTGGATGTTGGCACACCACTTTTTTTTTTTTTTTTTTTTGCAAGAAAAAATAACAGCAGGTAATATAACTCCAGAGCAGCTTCAATTTTCTCAAAGTTGCGCCGATGTCAGGAGTAGCCTTCATACGCAAGGCTGACCCCACCTGTTTGTGGGAGAGGGAAAACGGCTGAATGCACGTTTAGAACACAGCTCTACCTTTGACTTAAAAATGAAGAGGGTGAGGTCTGTACAGCACCCACCCCACACAGGCAAATGCAGAGAAACGCACACTGGAGGAAAATGAGGTTGGGGAGTAAAGGTGCCATTCAGAACAACGGTCACCGTATCTAGCTGACCCAAACGAGCCCGGTTCTCCTTATTTCTACGGTCCCTTCATGTGAAGTTGACAGATCCATTTGTCCGCATTTATGAAGTGACACGGTAACTGACGCCTTCAGGTGTGATAAACCTGAACAAGCCGCCTCCTCACAGCCGAACCCCAGTCAGCGCCGCCCACAGCTGTGGGAGAGACACAGCCCTTCCCCACAGACACCGCGTCAATCTCCATTCACTCAGCGCCAATCACGAGCCACCGATCAGCCCACTAAGGCCACAGCTACAGCCTTACAGTCCTCTCTCGTCCACCAGCAGGTAAGACTGGGGTCCGCACTGGAGGTGCATTCAGGCAGCCTTGCTGCACGCTGCGTTTCCAATGCAGCACAGCTGCTGCAGCTGCACTTAAAGGTCAGCACTGACGCATCTAGCATGGCTGAAACAAACCGTTTCGACAAGGGATTGGTCAGTTCTCTTAATTCTGATTATTATTATTATAGTCTCCCCAAAATGCTTCTACAGTATATATAGATTTTTGAGAAACTTCTCTTTACACTGTGATATCAATGTAAAACAATAGAATGCTTGGTTTATCACGACATTACGGATATTTCTGTTCGAATCGTATGTAGAATCCGATCTCAGTTGATCTTATCGACGGCGTCCGTGGTCTTACAGGAAGGAGCAGGAAGTCTGGTGCTGCACTGCGTCTGCAGAGGCCTCGCTGCACTCAATAATACATGTGTAAGAGGAGACAGAGAGACTGCAGAGACTGCAGGAGCAGTAAAAACTGGACCATGATTCCCAGTTAGAGTCCCATCAGCGCAGCACCATGAGACTCAACCAGCCTGCAGTCCAGACCTGAAGCACACGGCACGCGTGTGTGTGTGTGTGTGTGTGTGTGTATGAGAGAGAGAGAGAGAGAGAGAGAGAGTGTGTGTGTGTGTGTGTGAGAAAACCTTCTCTTAAACTGTTCAAACCACTGGAGTTTGGTCTTTAAATTTCCCCAATTATGTGTGTGTGTGTGTGTGTGTGTGTGTGTGTATACACACAGTTACATGCAAAAGTACCGGGACAGTGACAATGTTTTGTTGTTTTGGCTCAGTATTTCAGCACACTGAATTTGGAACTGCCAGCTTTCATATGAGTGCTTTACATCCACACCTGGTGATCTCTGTAGGAATTACACCCCATTTCACACGTAGTGCCCCTATTTTAGAGGAGCAAAAGTAATCGGACAATTGGCTGCTCAGCTGTTTGTAGGCCAGCTGTGTGTCCTTGCATCATTAGTCCAAGCATAAGAAAGCTAACAAAAGGCCTAGAGATTCTGTCTCACATGTGTTGCACTCGCTGAGCACAAGACTGAAGGGAAAACACCCCAGAAATACATGAACAGGAGATGGCTGCAGCACAGGCCTGGCAGAGCATCACCAGGGAAGATACCCAGCGTGTGCTGATGGCTATGGGTCACAGACTTCAGGCAGTCATCTGATGACTTTAAGATTATGTTGATTTGTCTAATTACTTTTGCTCCCCTAAAATAAATGAAACTATATAAAAAGGGATCTATTTCCTACATGGATCATCCAATATGGATGTAAATGTAATCAAATTAAAGCCGACAGTCTGAACTTCAACCTCATATTCAAAGGCTGGAGCGCAGAACCAAAACAACCAAAATCGTATCGCTGTCCCGATTCATTTCCCCCTAAGAACATCGGAAAACAAAGAACACGTCACTTAAAAACAAAAAGTAAAATGAGAGTAGCAGGAGAGTCCGGGCCACCAGAGGTGGTTTATAATGCATGAACCGCAAGAACTCGCCGCCAGTAAAATTAAAAAATATTTCCGTATAGAAAGTCTGTCCTTTATACACACTGTTGAATAATGCCTCACTCTCAGTCGCTCACTCTGTACAGCTGATCCACCGGTAACAGATCCCTTCAGAAAACCACAGAAGAAAAAACGGCGGCTGGCGTTGGTGAGGGGGGGGGGGGTTCACTCCTCTTCCTCCTCGTCGTCGTCCTCGTCGTGGCAGTGCGTGATCTCCTGGGGGGTCTGGGGGAAGAGGTGGGGGGGCTTGATCTCGCTGATGGAGCGGGTCAGCTGGTGCCGCTTCAGCTCGAAGTCTCTGAAGTCCAGGGCGTGGCGGTTACGCGTCGCCATGGGCGACTCGGGCTCTATGTCCACGTGGGCGTGCTCCACGGTGGACTCGTGAGGCATCTGGAGCGAGAGAGAGAGAGAGAGAGAGACAGAGCGCCAGTGAGCCCGATAGCGTTAGCTGTGCTGATGCTACAGAACAGGAGCAGTGCACTCTGAGCCCGATAGCGTTAGCTGTGCTGGTGCTACAGAACAGGAGCAATTCTCTGTGCTGTGAGCTCCTAGGTTTAGCTGTGCTGGTGCTACAAAACAGGAACAGTTCTCTGTGTCGGAGCCCGATAGCATTAGCTATGCTGTTCTGCTTAACTGTGACTGTATCTATGATACAGCACAATATAGCACAGCCTCTCCAGCTGTGCTGCTTAACTGTGACTGTATCTATGATACAGCACAGCCTCTCCTGCTGTGCTGCTTAACTGTGACTGTATCTATGATACAGCACAGCCTCTCCTGCTGTGCTGCGTAACTGTGGCTGTATCTATGATACAGCACAGCCTCTCCTGCTGCGCTGCTTAACTGTGACTGTATCTATGATACAGCACAGCCTCTCCTGCTGCGCTGCATAACTGTGACTGTATCTATGATACAGCACGATACAGCACAGCCTCTCCTGCTGTGCTGCTTAACTGTGACTGTATCTATGATACAGCACAGCCTCTCCTGCTGTGCTGCGTAACTGCGACTGTATCTATGATACAGCACAGCCTCTCCTGCTGTGCTGCGTAACTGTGGCTGTATCTATGATACAGCACAGCCTCTCCTGCTGTGCTGCTTAACTGTGACTGTATCTATGATACAGCACGATATAGCACAGCCTCTCCTGCTGCACTGCGTAACTGTGGCTGTATCTATGATACAGCACAGCCTCTCCTGCTGTGCTGCTTAACTGTGACTGTATCTATGATACAGCACAGCCTCCACTGCTGTGCTGCGTAACTATGACTGTATCTATGATACAGCACAGCCTCTCCTGCTGCGCTGCATAACTGTAACTGTATGTATGATACAGCACAGCCTCTCTTGCTGTGCTGCGTAACTGTGACCCTGCATCACTAGTGTTTCAGCAGCACACATAAACAGTGGCGGATAACCGCGCGGCTCCGGACGGCCGTCTCCGTGGAAACGGGGCCCGTACTCACCAGCACGTGCGCGGCTCTGAACAGGTAGCTGAAGGGGTAGGGTTAGGTTTAGGGTTAGGGTTAGGGTTAGGGTTAGGGTTAGGGTTAGGGTTAGGGGGCAGGTACTCACCAGCACGTGCGCGGCGCGGAACAGGTAGCTGAAGGGGTAGGGTTAGGGTTAGGGTTAGGGTTAGGGTTAGGGGGCAGGTTAGGGTTAGGGTTAGGGTTAGGGGGCAGGTTAGGGTTAGGGTTAGGGTTAGGGGGCAGGTTAGGGTTAGGGTCAGGGGGCAGGTTAGGGTTAGGGTTAGGATCAGGGGGCAGGTTAGGGTTAGGGTTAGGGGGCAGGTTAGGGTTAGGGTTAGGGGGCAGGTTAGGGTTAGGGTTAGGGTTAGGGTTAGGGTTAGGGGGCAGGTTAGGGTTAGGGTTAGGGGGCAGGTTAGGGTTAGGGTCAGGGGGCAGGTTAGGGTTAGGGTTAGGGTTAGGGGGCAGGTTAGGGTTAGGGTTAGGGGGCAGGTTAGGGTTA
>CM077301.1:32504165-32579165 GCA_039654925.1 Anguilla pacifica | reverse complement strand
ATTAGGAGGGGAGAGGGACACACACACACACACAGCACAGGGATATTAGGAGGGGAGAGGGACACACACACACACACAGCACAGGGATATTAGGAGGGGAGAGGGACACACACACACACACACAGCACAGGGACATTAGGAGGGGAGGGGAGAGGGACACACACACACACACACAGCACAGGGACATTAGGAGGGGAGAGGGAGACACACACACACACACACACACACACACACAGCACAGGGATATTAGGAGGGGAGAGGGACACACACACACACACACACACACAGCACAGGGATATTAGGAGGGGAGAGGGTGCTATCGACAGCTGCACTCACTTGTAGAGCTCTGCTAGGAAGATGTCCAAACTCTGCAGCTCCTCAAACAGAGCTGTGAAACACAAAGGTCATGGGTGAGCCAGCACTATTCATTTCCAGCTAATCTTCATCTCTCAGCACTAGCTGAGTTTGCACAAGGCCCTTCCAGGAAACAGACAGACTTCCCTTTCAAAAGCAGGAACTTGGCATCAGACAGACAGCATGCATTCACTTTCCTGCTCACTAAGAGGATTAGAAATAGTTCCATTTTTATAAATTTTAGTATTAAAGATGGTGAAGAGTCAACATGTTTCTCTCCACATTATTATTAGATTTTATTGTACAATTTATATAAAGTGATGCACTCTGTCATCTATATAACATTGCATTTTGGGGGTAGGTGTAGGGGTAGAGTAGGTTTGTGGTAGAGTACGGTTGGGGTAGGTGCAGTAGTAGAGTAGAGTTGGGGTGTAGTGGTAGAGTAGACTTCAGTGGTTGGTGTAGTGGTAGAGAAGGGTTCAGTGGTGGGTGTAGCGCAGAGGTGCACAAGAAGGGTCAATCTATTTCAGGATTTTGTGCGAACATTTGCCAACATTTATTTAATTAGTCCAATCATATCTTGATCTGACGTGTATAAACACCAGCTACAGCCGCAGACTGCAAGGGTATCCCGGAGATTTCACTGTGCTCAAGTACAGGAGTGAAACAGCATAGTTTATAGAGCTGTAAGAAATGGTAACCGGTTGGAACAAAAACCAGCAAACAGATCGGCCCTCCAGGACCGGAGTTGTGCACCCCTGGTGTAGTGGTGGAGTATGGTTCAGCGGTTGGTGTAGTGGTAGAGTAGGGTTGGGGGTAGATATAGAGGTAGAGTAGAATTGGGGGTAGGTGTAGTGGTAGGGTAGGGTTCAGCAGTAGGTGTAGTGGTAGATTAGTGGTAGGCGTAGTGGTAGAGTAGGGTGTGGGTGTAGTAGTAGGTGTAGTGGTAGAGTAGAGTAGTGATAGGTGTAGCGGTAGAGTAAAGCAGGCTCACAGCTCTTGTCGGTCCACACGTGCAGCTCCTGAGCCAGCTCTGGGATCACCAGGAAGGTCCTCCAGCCCTGCCGCTTCTTGGACTTGAGGATGTCTCCAAAGATGTGGTCCCCGATGTACACAATGTCCTTCCCCTTGGCCCCCAGCAGGTCACACACGATGTCTGAGGAACCTGCCATGGCACACAGAGACACACAGACATGCAGCTCTGTTTAATGTCTCTCATGTTACTGAGATTCAGCTAATGTTCTTATTATTAATAATAATATGTATGTTTTTTGTGATGTGTTAAGGCACAGTGCTCTCCAAAATGATTTGCTCCTTGATAGAGATGAGCAAAAAAAATATATATATATATATATATATATATATATATTACAAAACAAATATTTTTTTACAAAATAAACATCACAGGTAAAGATAATTATTCAGACCCCTTTCACAAGGATAAAATTACTGAATAGTCTTTATGAGATTGGTGACTATATTGGGGAGGGATATTTTAACATTTCTCTAAGCAACCTCAGTGAAGGTCCTTCAGACCCTTTGGCATGCACCTGCAGACTGCCCTCTTCAATCCAAACCACATTTTTTCAGGTGGGTCAAGTCTGGAGACTGATGTGACCATTGAAAATGGCAGTTTTTGCTTGAAACAACCATGTAACATCACGATCCACCACCATATTGGTATCCATTGGTATCCTTTCCAATCTAAGAGCCTTTCTTCTGCTGCTAATCCAATGGTGTTCTCGATCACAAGGCTCAGTCTTACATGACCATAGCAACTGGTTTCAACTGAAGCTCAGAATCAGAACTGTGACCAGTACAATTAACTAAGACAACAGTAGAGGAGGCACACTTACCTCCAGAGTAAACAATACCATGCTGAAGGGGTCCTGTATAGGTCCCAATTTTCAGCCGTCCAGTCGCCTGAAACAGCACAGACTTAGCATTAGCTATGAGCTCTCTCTGCACAGACTTAGCATTAGCTATGAGCTCTCTCTGCACAGACTTAGCATTAGCTATGAGCTCTCTCTGCACAGACTTAGCATTAGCTATGAGCTCTCTCTGCAGAGACTTAGTATCAGCTATGAGCTCTCTCCGCACATACTTAGCATTAGCTATGAGCTCTCTCAGCACATACTTAGCATTAGCTATGAGCTCTCTCATCACAGACTCAGCATTAGCTATGAGCTCTCTGTATAGACAGTGCTTTAGCCTGTGTCACAGCTGGATTTAAGTTGTACTCACTGTGTCCACCTGTCTCAGCACTGTACCCTCTCCAAAAAACAGGGGCTTCCGCGCGTCCACCAAGATCAGGTCAAAATAGGACTGCCACGGTCGGTGAGTAGTGCCCATCTGCAGGAACACACGAGATACAGCTCACTGGGATCAATACACACACAACAGCACAGCAACACACTGGCTAAACCTGAGGGTTCATTACACACACAGTAACACAGCAGCACACGGGCTAACGTTCATTATACACACAATAACACACAGTAACTCACTGGCTAAACGTGTAGTCCTAGCCCATTTGCAACATACAATATTACACAGCAGTGTACTTGCTACACATGCTTTTCTGATTAGTAATAAATACTGCTACAAAAATTTTAACACAAGCCAACCCTAACTAAAGGTAGATGATCCATAAGAAAGCTCACTTGCCTTTGGACCATGGGGGAAGTCAAACAGGTACGTCATAATTTTCTAGAAGGAAAATAAGACTTGATTAAACATGGTAAATTATATCTCCATAATCAAGAGCAAATTAAGGGTACATTACCATCCAGCACATTGTTGTTCACGACGTAATATCATGCCCAATATCAATGCAGTGAAGACTTAATTATTCAGGCTTGATTCTGATCCAAAGTAATATAGAATTCTATTACATAATGAAATTCTAATAAGTTACGGTGTAAAGGGTACTGCACACAGAAACATGGCAGGTGCCAGGAAAGCAGGCCGTTGGGAATGGGCAGGGAGACTCACATCGGTGTACTTGTAGTCGCTGTTGGTGGCCAGGAACACCTTGGCTACTTCATGCATCCGGCTCAGCAGGAGAGGCAGTTTAGCCTTTACAGACGGAAAAAAAAGAAACGTCAAGCTCACGAACGTGTGCCGCTGAATAAGCCTGGAGGGATTTCAAAGAGGGTTTGGGTATTCTAAAAGAAGACTGTGCATTAAGGCTAGCTCTGTTTTTACATTGCTTCGTAGCAGTAATTCAGCTAATGTCATTGTTCCTGAATGAAAGTCAATATTAAAAATAGGACGTAAAATAGAACAGAGAATTGGCATGTCTCCCAGCCCCAAATAGCACTCGTGATTACTTACATCTTTCACCACATACTTCTCCAGGTTTTCAACCGTTTTTTCTTTTAAAGAGCCCTAAGAAAAGTAATAAAGACAGAAAGCTTAGAGGCAGAAGTTGAAGTGTGGATTTCTGGACATGGTTTCGTCCTGTTTTTACTCAATAACTGCATGCGCACAAAATGTCCACGGTAAACAGAATATCATCAAGGTTGGGGTTGATTCCATTACTACTGAGCCAAATCAGGAAATGAACTAAAGCAGAATCCATGAGCTTAAAAATGCCATAATGTTCTATGGGGATTTTTCAACAGACTAAATTTAAACTGGAAGAGAGCCCAACCCTGCTGAATATTTTTGGTCAGTGCGATAGAGAATGTATATATCTGTGGGACATGCGGGCTACCTTGAAGTGGACCCAGTCGACGGCGTCTCGGACGTCCTGGAACATGCTCTTGAAGGACATGAACAGGTCTCCATCCTTAAAGCCCGACTCACAGCTGAGGAGGTGAAGCAGGCTCAGATTACTGATCAGCACAGCACCCAAATACACAAACACCCATACTACAGCACCCAAATACCCAAACACCCATACTACAGCACCCCAATACCCAAACACCCATACTACAGCACCCAAATACCCAAACACCCATACTACAGCACCCAAATACCCAAACACCCATACCACAGCACCCCAATACCCAAACACCCATACTACAGCACCCAAATACCCAAACACCCATACTACAGCACCCAAATACACAAACACCCCTACTACAGCACCCAAATACCCAAACACCCATACTACAGCACCCCAATACCCAAACACCCATACTACAGCACCCAAATACCCAAACACCCATACTACAGCACCCCAATACCCAAACACCCATACTACAGCACCCAAATACCCAAACACCCATACTACAGCACCCAAATACCCAAACACCCATACTACAGCACCCAAATACCCAAACACCCATACTACAGCACCCAAATACACAAACACCCATACTACAGCACCCAAATACCCAAATACCCCTACTACAGCACCCAAATACACAAACACCCATACTACAGCACCCTAATACACAAACACCCATACTACAGCACCCAAATACCCAAATACCCTTACTACAGCACCCAAATACCCAAACACCCATACTACAGTACCCAAATACCCAAACACCCATACTACAGCACCCAAATACCCAAACACCCATACTACAGCACCCAAACACCCCTACTATAGTGCCCAAATACCTGTACCACAGTACCCAAATACTCATACTACACCACTTAAATACCCAAATACCCATACTACACCACTTAAATACCCAAATACCCCTACCACAGTACCCAAACACGCATAACCCAGTGTATCACAACCACTTCACACATAACACTTCCCTCTTCCGAGCTGAGCAAACTAACTCGTTACACGTTAAAAAAAATATAAATAACTCATCAGACAGAAACGCTTGTAAAAATGTTCCAAAGTTCACTTGCTTTACTGTTGAATAACTTGTGCCTTTACCTGGAGTACCTGGAACAGTTGGTGAAGAAGTCAACCAGGCATGCAAACAGGTAGGTTTCTGCAGGAAAGAAACATTCAGTACACCATCAGAGGCAAAGCCAAACAACTCGGACTTCGGACACTTAGTTCCTCGGTGCAAATTATAACTGCCTTAACTTATTACTAACTATTATCAATTCAAACAATTATCAATGATTATATGATGCGTTATAGTATTAATAATAACAGAAACTAAAGCAAAAGACCCCCTTTGTTTGGCAGGTTCTGTGGTACACATCTCTTTGACGGCTTTACTTATCCCTAACTCCAGTAACGTGTTCACTGCCCATGTCAGATGCACCTTCTGTACCAGGTTACAAGCCTCTGCTGAAGCTGTGCTATGCAAACTGTACATTGCGTAACCGTTACTGTGAGCTGGAATTCAAAATCAGCTTTATTAGATTTATGCACCTCATAAGGAAAGTGTTAAAGCTGACATGCAGCACACGGTCACTCTGCTAAGCCATCGTACCGCTCAAGAGGAGAAAAAGATAAAAGGGAGGAGAAGAAAGTGTGCAGAGAACCAATAAGGCTGCGGTAAAGTAACAACGGAATGTCATATTCATCTGGGTTCACTCAGAACACACAGCGTCGGCTCATTCTGGCCCAGCTGAGGGGACGGCCAGCATGTTTACCAGGAAGGTTGAAGAGCGTGTTCAGGATGTAGAAACGCTCCGTGTCCCCCCGCTGGATGAACTTGTTGGGATACAGCTCCCGAGTTTCAGGCCTGGGGGGCACAAACACACACACATCGGCTGAAAGATTAATCAGAGACAGGGGTGAATGCAAGTGACGTCCTGAATTATTCACGCTGTCCAGTTTTTATTTATTTATTTTTTCATGAATTATTTGTGAATGACACTGTTGAACAAGCTGCTCTTACCCGCGCAGGAAGTTAAACCCATGAGCACAAACCAGGATGTTCCCGTAGGCGTCCACCTTCAACAGGTTGCCGTACATCGTGTCAAACACAAGGCCCCTGGTGTGGACAAGAGTAGCGTTCATTTCTTTCATTTCACAAGGTTATTAATAATAATATTAATAACATTTTTGTTACAACAGACAGTGTTAAGCATCAGGGATAAGACCAACAATTCATTTATGTCCCCTGTAGGAGATTTGAGTCTCTGGTCTCAATCTCAAGAACCATATATTCCACTACGCTGAAACCTCACTTTAACATGTTTGTAAAACAAGACACTAGTATTAAGTGTAAAAAAAAATGTAATACTTAAAATCTTTTTTTTCTGGGCTCAGGACCACAGTAGACCAGAAATTGGATGGTGATGTCAACAACTTTGCACAGAAACTGGAGAGGAGCTCTCCACCGATCACCGAGCATGTTGGTGAAGACACATAGATCAAAACCAGTGCCAATTTTCAGGTACCGTCAGGCTAAGCTCACTGTATCCCAGAAGGCCTCCTGGAAGTACAGTAAAAAAAATTACACACCAATCATCATTGGGGTTGTTGTAACTAAAGTAGTCCATGATTGGTGGAGATTCTCTCTAGTTTCAATATGAGAAATCAGGACACCATCAGTTTTATTGTCTTGTAAACCATCAGGCGGTGATGAGGTCTGGCTGATTGTCAGCTGACCCCAGTCCTTGCTGTGACTGGTCCTGACCTGGTGGGGAAGGACGGGTCATAGACGAAGTTGAGAAGCTCCTGGGGGTAGCCGATGGACACGAGCCTCTCCACCGTCAGGTCAAACCCCAGGGACTCGTACTCTGGGGATTTGTACACTAAAACACAACATGGACGAAACATCAGCACAGAGCAGGATTCACCAACGCCTAAACTTCATGAACTATCTCGCCGTGTACTGCAGTAGATGTATGTGTGATTAGAAAATGCGACTTGATTTTTTTTTTAGGAAGAACTCATCAAGCATCTCAAAATTAACCTCAGAGAATGGACTTATTTGGATGTATCAACCATCTGCTCAGTCAACAGGCCGACAGGTTCCTGAGTCCAACCAGTTTTCCTGGATTTTATAGTATTGTGCAAAAGTCTTACGTACATGTAAAAAAAAAAGCTATAAAATAAAGTTTCTTTCAAAAATAATGAAATGAAAAGTTTCCACATATCAAAACTTTTACTATAAAGAGCAGTAAACAGTTAAAAACTTAAACAAATCAATATTTGGTGTGAACACCCATAGCCTTTAAAACCGCATCAATTCTCTCAGGTACACTGTCCAGCAGTTTTACAAGAAAATTGGCTGGTAGGTTGTTCCAAGCATATTGGAGAACTTGCCACAGTTCTTCTGCAGAATTTGGCCATCTTGCTTGCTTCTGCCTCTCCAGGTAATCCCAGGTAGCCTTGATGATTTCGAGATCAGGGCTCCGTGGAAGCCATACCATCTGTTCCAGGACTCCTTGTTCTATTCACTGAAGATAGTTCTTTATGACCTTGGCCATGTGTTTGGGGTCATTGTCCTGCTGCAGAACGAAGTTGGGACCAATCAGATGCCTCCCTGATGATGCTGCATGACGGATATGAGACTGCTTGTACTTTTCAGCTTTGAGGTTTCCATTAATTCTGACCAGATCTCTGACTTCATTTGCAAAAATGCAGCCCCAACCATGGAGGGGACCTCCACCGTGCTTCACCACTGGCTGCAGATACTCATCCATGTAGCGCTCTCTAGCACCCCAGTCCTTGAGTTTCTGTGCATAGGTAAGTCTCTCGGCTTTGTTTCCACTTCAGAGGAATGGCTTCTTACCAATCTTCCATGACAAGACTGAAAAGACTTCTCCGGACTGTAGAGGGGTGTACTTGTGTTCCAGTGGTCTCTGTGAGTTCAGAGCTGACGGTACTGCTAGACTTCTGATTTAAAAGGGACGCCAGTTTGGCAGATCCCTCGCCAGCTGCGCTCAGTTCCTGTGGTGACCACCACATTTCCGGTCCCCAACCTTGCCCGTGTTCTTGGTGCTTCTTCAGAAAACCCTGGAAGGCACATTTTGAAACTCCCGTCTACGGTAAAATTTCTGCTTGGGAGAGACCTTTCTGATGCTGGATGACCTCCTTGTGTTTTGACGTTATGTTCACTCTTGCCATGGTGTAAGAATTTATGATTTGAAGGTTAAACATCTGCCACACCCTCATCTTTTAGTTTGGTTGTCCTTCGCCCAGTTTGATTCCTTCTACACCTGTTTTTGTTTCAGTTAATCAGTTTGGTTAAATCCACTCATTATATCATTGATCACTAGCACCTGTTTGTCATCTTTTTTTAATCATGCACTGGGCTATATACCTACATAACATAACATAATGATGAGAACAGGCCATTCAGCTCAACAATGCTTGCCATTTCCCTATCTAAAATGTACAGTGCTGTGATTACCTACAGGCTAGATCATACCTGTTTCAAGCCTGGTCTTGAAAACCCTCTACTACATGACCTGGCAGGTTCTTCCACACATTGACTACTCTCTACAAAGTAATCAAGTTTTTATGTGAAAAAGTAGTCTATTATGCAGTATGTTTATAACACAATATGTTTTACTAATATTTCACATATTTTGGAAAATAGATTTTAATGAAATTAATATTAAAAATCTAGGATGCCTAAGACTTATGCACAGTACTGTATTTTGCTCATAGGAGCCCCTGAAAAACTGCTGAAACCTGGTTTGTGCAGAAACACCGGGCACAGGACTCTTACTACTAATGCTGAAAGTGACCTGGGAATCAGAACAGCCTGTCAGCTGGTCTGTGTGCGAGCTCCTGTTTATACCAACACGGATAAACATCACCTCACCTGTACGGTCCGAAACACACAAACAAAGACTACGTCAGGGGATTAATACTATGAGACAGCACGATAAAACACACAGAGGCAAACCTCGTAGAGACTGAGAAACTGCCAGATTGCATTTGTATTCATCTTTTATTCCAAGATTGCAATGTTTACAATTCAGCAAATCTCTGTAACTTCCCTTTCAGGAAAGCAGCCTTGATATTTCAATATGTAGGCTACATCCTGTTTTTCATAAAATGTTCTCTCCAACTTCATCTAGCTAAGCCCTGGATAAGCAGAAGCACCTTGTTATTGTTTAAAAAGCAGGAGAACTGTATAGAAAGAGCTGAAATCACGGACAGCCCAGCGTGAATATGAACACCCTCAGATTAAACCTGACAGTCTGCACTTTAATCTTTTCACTGTTTCATTTCAAACCGAACTTGCTGGAGCACAGAGCAAAAGCAACAAATACTGCATCGCTGTCCAAATACTTATGGACTGCACTGTATGTATACATACAAACACATTGCTCTGCAGGGCCTGGGGGAATTATAGCCAAGCGGTGAGAAGGTCAGAAAAACATCAGGGAACCGCATGTCAGAAGAATGAGCACAGCTTTTAGCCAATGAAATATGAGTGTGTCATTAGGGGGGAGGAGTAGCCTTAAAAATGTCCACACAGCACTTCTCTGAAGAAGAAAGTGCCTTTTGCTAGCGCCTGAGTTTTATCCAGAGATAGTCACTCCCGATGGGACTGTGTACTAATGCTTGACTTTTATTTTACAAAATATCAGTTTTTCACTCAACCTGAATTCTTCTTGGCTTTTTGTTTTTAATTTCTCTTATGCATACATATAACTACTGTAAAAGGACACCTACAGGACAGATATTTTGTTTTTTGCTAAATCAATTCAATCCATGATTTTTATTAACATGTTGGATGATGTTCTTCAGTGAACGCTGAGAAATACCTGAACTAGCTGAACTAGTTCACACATTTTATCTGATATGTAATGTAAGTGTCATATTACAGTACAGTTCTGAGCAGCCAATCAGATAGGAGTGTATGCTTCACTCTGCTCTGCCTCTGACTGACCGTGAGACGGATAAGGTTTCGGGAAGGGGCTCCCCGTCTCATTTGACACGCACTAAATTCATCTTTTGAGAGCGAGCTGGTGTTCTCACTTCCAGAGATCAGACAGTGTTGATCTTAGCAGTGAGGTTTGCCAGACTCCGAAACTGATCCTAATCATGATAATACAGTTCTGAAAATAATACTCCAGACACCGTGCAACAAGTACACACGCGGGGTGATTTTAAGACACCTAATTTTAATAAAACATACTCTTCAGTCCAAACTAATATTAGAAACAGCTCTTTAAAGATGATAGACACAAGCTCTCTCTGTTCTGGAGGACGTGATCCAAAGAAGAAAATTAGGATGATTTTTTTTCTTTTTTTTTGCTTAATTATTCAATTTCCAATATTTGATAAAGAACAGGTGGCTGAACATCAAATAATAACCACTTCAAAACAAACTCCACATTCCAGGAACACTGCACAAACCACCGCTGCCCATACGGCAACCTGGCTTTCTCCTGTAATAAGCAGACCCACCAAAGCAGCAGTGCAGTGTAGCATGATGGGAAGGGAAGTGGGCTGACTCTGAAGCTGCAGGATTGATTCTGCTGTTGCATCCTTGAGCAAGGTACTCAACCCCAACTGTGTCTATGAGTGGACTGTGAGTACAAGGATGAGACCTGCGCGTGTTGCTCTGGATAACAGCGTCTGTTAAAGGTCTAATGTGTAAACTGTAAATGCTAAATCTTGGCTGTCGACTTCGTTGCTCTGATGTTCCATGGGCCGGACGCTTTTGTACACAAACTCTGAAAGCCCCAGCAGGAGCGGGACGGCCATTCTGATATAGCCGTGTCATCACCAAACCACCAGGCAAGCAGAGCCGTGTCATCACCAAACCACCAGGCAACTAGAGCCCTATCATCACCAAACCACCAGGCAACTAGAGCCCTGTCATCACCAAACCACCAGGCAACTAGAGCTCTATCATCACCAAACCACCAGGCAAGCAGAGCCGTGTCATCACCAAACCACCAGGCAACTAGAGCTCTATCATCACCAAACCACCAGGCAAGCAGAGCCAGGTCATCACCAAACCACCAGGCAAGCAGAGCCAGGTCATCACCAAACCACCAGGCAAGCAGAGCCGTGTCATCACCAAACCACCAGGCAACTAGAGCTCTATCATCACCAAACCACCAGGCAAGCAGAGCCCTGTCATCACCAAACCACCAGGCAACTAGAGCTCTATCATCACCAAACCACCAGGCAAGCAGAGCCCTGTCATCACCAAACCACCAGGCAAGCAGAGCCAAGCCATCACCAAACCACCAGGCAAGCAGAGCTGTGTCATCACCAAACCACCAGGCAACTAGAGCTCTATCATCACCAAACCACCAGGCAACTAGAGCTCTATCATCACCAAACCACCAGGCAAGCAGAGCCCTGTCATCACCAAACCACCAGGCAAGCAGAGCCAGGTCATCACCACACCACCAGGCAAGCAGAGCCCTGTCATCACCAAACCACCAGGCAAGCAGAGAGCGTGTGTGTGCGTGAGTGTGTGAGCGTGTGTGTGACAGGCTATATTTTACCAGGCTGAGGGCTTAGCATGTGTGTGTGCGAGAGGCTATATTTTACCAGGCTGACAGCTTAGCAAGCGTGTGCGAGAGGCTATATTTTACCAGGCTGAGGGCTTAGCATGTGTGTGTGTGAGGCTATATTTTACCAGGCGGATATCCATCATAAGTAACAGACAGCTGTCAGTGCTTGGAGTCAGCTGAGAAGCCTGACCTCTGACAGCCTCTGGAATGTTCTCCCCGCAGACCCCCTTAGTGTAAATCTCTCTATGAATCCAGGAGGCACATTGCCTGTCCACCATCATTCATAAACGAGAAGCGCAACAAAAGCTTTTATACAGTCTGCACAAACACATCTCAGACTTAAGCTTTTTGGCTGGTTTTGTATGACTCTCGTCCGTTTCAGGGCCGAGAAGGGGAAATAAGCATCCACACAGCGTGCACATCGCTCCCTAAAGCACCGATGACTCATCACGACCCGATCCGCGTTGTGAGTGGGGCAGGGTCTTCCTCGGGGTCTTCCTCAGGGCCGTTCCGCAGAAGCTGCTGGACGGGCGGCAGCTTGTGTGCGGCTCTGTTTTAGGCCGGACCGCGTGAGGACACGTTCGGGCCCGGCGGCCGCAGGCTTCCTGGAAGGCGCCGGCGGATCAGCCGCGCGCAAACTGCACCGTAGCACGGGCGCCAGACGCCACCGCCATCCCCGCCGCCGCGATCAAACCTGAAGGCCTATCGGGGGAGAGACGCACCCCCCCCCCCCTTAAAGCCAGCAGGAGAGAGGAAACATTCGTCTGCGGTCGTTACGGATCGCCATGGACACGGCGGGGGGCGGGAACAGCACCAGCTCTGCCGCGGCGTGACATTACAGCCCCTCCCCGTAAGCACTACCTCTCCCTCGCGGGTCTCGCTAACGGCTAACCCCCCAGCGCTGAGGGGCCGCAGGGCCCGGCTCCACCCGGCCCGGGTTCAGGAGGGCGCCACTGATCCCTCCTGCCAGGGAGGGGGCGTGTTCATTCCGCCCCCGCCAGGCTTACAGCTGACCCGCCCGTCAAAGCAGGGCTATTTCAGGAGCGCTAGCACGGCGGCTAGCGGCTGACCGGGCTCCTTTACGAGATTCCATGCCTCCGGAGAAATGTCCGTGGGGGAGACTGGCCCCGGCCCCACCCCCGCCGACCGGCCCAGAGCCCACACCCACCCCCCCTCCCCCAACCGCCTGCGCTCACGTTACAACCTCAGCCGCCTTCGAAACCCGACTCCACCGGGTCAATTATCAGCGCGCTGCGGGCCTTGTGAACACCTCCTGGTCCTGTCACCTCGTCATGCCTGATGAAGTATCTTCCCCCCCCCCCACAATGGGACACTTTTACCCCAGGAAAACAAGCCAGCCAGCACACAAACAGAGCAGTCTGATGCACAGTACAGCCATTCAGTAGAGCGGTTTCCCGCTGTGTTCGAACCCTGTTCTGTGACTCCCTAAACGCAAAGAGACCAGGCCTAGAATGTAAAGCCACCGGGAACACTTCACTATTCTAGACACCGAAGAGAAACCCACGGCACTGAATGAATGTGAGAACGCGCTCCGCCCTCTCTTAACTCCGCCCCCTATTCAGTCCGCCCTCTCTTAACTCTGCCCTCTATTCACTCCGCCCTCTCTTAAATCCGCCCCCTATTCACTCCGCCCTCTCTTAACTCTGCCCTCTATTCACTCCGCCCTCTCTTAAATCCGCCCCCTATTCACTCCGCCCTCTCTTAACTCTGCCCTCTATTCACTCCGCCCTCTCTTAACTCCGCCCCCTATTCACTCCGCCCTCTCTTAACTCCGCCCCCTATTCACTCCGCCCTCTCTTAACTCCGCCCTCTATTCAGTCCACCCTCTCTTAACCCCGCCCTCTATTAACTCTGCCCTATATTCACTCCGCCCTCTATTAACTCCGCCCTCTATTCACTCCGCCCTCCATTCACTCCACCCTCTCTTAACTCCGCCCTCTATTCACTCCGCCCTCTCTTAACCTCGCCCTCTATTAACTCCGCCCTCTATTCACTCCGCCCTCTCTTAACTCCGCCCTCCATTCACTCCACCCTCTCTTAACTCCGCCCTCTATTCACTCCGCCCTCTCTTAACTCCGCCCTCCATTCACTCCACCCTCTCTTAACTCCGCCCTCTATTCACTCCGCCCTCTCTTAACCCCGCCCTCTATTAACTCCGCCCTCTACTCACGAGACACAGGATTTCGCTTCACAACGCGAGCGCGCTGCGTTTGGAACCCTCGGGCACTCCGCGGCGTGATTTACGCGCGACGTGTCGGACCGAGGAACGCCCGGGTTCGCGCAGTTCACGCACAGGCCTGGCGCTCCCCTGACGCGCACACGCACTTACCTGCCAAAGTGTAATCCATATCAAAGCCAAAGCACTTAATCTTCTCCATCGCCAAGCTTCTGTTTACAAACACTCTGAGGAGAAGACAGAGAACGCAGTCAGTCCACTAGGCTAAGGAGCAGAGGCCATCGCCGCGGACGCCCTGCAGAGGAGAACAAGGGGGGGCGCACACAGTACACAGAACTCCACACAGCCGAGAGACTCACTGCACTTACGACAGCATCGGAGACAGCGTCGGAGACAGCACGCTACGGCACCAACAGCTCGTGTGAATGAACGCCGCCTGTGCAGCACACTAGCTCTTCGGTTCACAGAAACACAGCGGCCAAATTACACAATTACTAGATTCAATAATATTAAATGTGTTTAAGCATTTAAACAAATGAAAACCTAGCTTTTAGCACAATTAATTTAGCCTCTTTTTATTCATAACTGGCCGTACAAGTTTAGTTTCAGTTGTGATGAATGACAAGAAACCTACAGTTACCAAGGAAACATGGTCATTTGAACATAAATATACGACAATCAAAGCACCTGCATGCAGAGAAATGTGTATTCGTTACACAACCCATCACACACATCTGAACCTGAAACTTCAGAAGCCCTCCCCATTCCTCTGTGATTCAGCTAAAGCCCTCACACACCGTCTCAGTTACGATGCAGAATCTGCCGACAATGTCTAACACTCTTCATACGGAGCAAAAATATTCCCACAATTTCTTCTCTGGTCACCACAAGGTTTCACCATTTTGTATTCTTCGCAATAAAAGTGCCCTTCAATGAAGAGTGGGTATGAGGATTTCTAAATGAAAGGCCTACAGTGGAGCGACTTCACTTTATTGTTTTTATTAGCATGGCGCTGATCAGTGTAGGCTTCCCCTTCAAGCTGCACGGCGTGTTTCCTGTTGCATCAGGGAGACCTCAACCTTCCTTTTCTCCCCCTCAGTGTTACCACATACAGTTCTGCAAGTTCATCACTCCCAACAGCCAGCTCCTCAGCCCAATATGGTTACACACATGCATTAATGAGCAGACCTTTTATGAACCCTACAACACTCCCAATATAAGTTTCCTGAAATCTTCTGGACTTGTGGGGACCTGATGTTTAAACCTTACAGGACTTGTGGGGACCTGATGTTTAAACCTTATTTATTCACACTGTGCAAAAACAAATCCATTTCATATAACCCATTACTGGTGCTCTTAAAATAAAACTAAGTTGTGCTTTGAAACAAAGTAACCAATATAAATGTGGAAAAACATATTCTCTACACTTAAAAGAACTAACGCTGAAATGATAGTTCTCTCTCTCACTACCCCATGCATGTACTTTGCCAAACTGGTACCACTACAGCACAATTGCCTGTTACAGATTCCCCACATAAAGAATGTAACTCTACAAAACAGTAGATGTCAAACCTTTCCAATAATTCAAATAAAGCTAAAATTGTTGCAGTAAAACACTTTTACCACAAATTAATAAGATGCATTTAACTTCCCACTGAAATCCACGAGTATGACAAACTGTTTTACAGTCATTTAACACCGCAAAACGCTCGGACCTGAAGTTTACTTTCAGATGTGCCAAAGAGCAGTTGTTCTTTGATGGTACTGAGACGTTGCAAGCTTGTTACACTGAAGGAAATGAGTTAGCATGAGCGGAGGTTGAGGGTTGAGGTAAAAGAGAATGATGGGGGGGAAGAAAAAAAAAAGAGTGAATGGTGAAGAAGTCCAGCTAGCCCCCAGAGGGACTAGCGCTCGGCTCTACTCAAACCCACACCGCATGGCATTGTTAAACACTGATATCCCATGATGTCTCAATGGATACACATCACGTACAAAAAGCCACTCAAAGTCAGTGCCGCGGGTCAGCGGCGAAAGGTGGTGTACAGTACCTCATGGCTGGATGACATTGGACCAGATCCCGTGGAAAGCTTTGTGATAAAGGAACACATGCGTAATGCATCACCGCTGACTGCGCGTAAAGCTGCCTGCACCTCTGCAACAGTGCGCTCTGCTACCCGGGGGGGGACGCCGCGCACCCCCGGCAGGGCTCGGAACAAAGGTTCCGCCCTGGCTTTCTTGCCGCTTCGTTTCCGACTCGTCCCCTGAACAATTGCGCACGTTCCGTTTCGTTCTCTCTTGTTGTCTGTGACTGGAGCGCTGCGGTTTGTCACGCTAGCAAACGCATACAGGGACACTGAAAAGACATCCAGAATGTTCAACAGCAGAGACGTGCGGTGGGGGAAGCTATTCACCGTTACACCATAGTGCACCAATGGCCTTTTCTGAGGCACTGTGCACTACTGTGTTCCACAGAAGGGGTGGGGGGAGGGGCTCACCATTCATTACTGAGAAAGGGCTACTTCTCAGTTTAAAGGACTAAGGAAACCCCACTCACACACCAGCACTGAATTACTGAAAAGACCGTCTCTTCCTGTATGTCCCAAAAGTGCAGATGGGGGAAACCAGACAGCTGTGGCAATTCAAAGAGCATGCAGAGGCGTGACAAGATATCACATGATAAAGAACATGTTATGTCTAAGTTTATATTTAGTCTGACGCCTGAAAGTTCAGCCGAATTTTCTGCTGACATCACAGGCACTCACAGTTGTGTTTCTGTTACACGTTCATTTGAATATAATCTTGATTTAGTTTGCATGTGTATGTGTGAGCTCTGTTTCTACTGCACCTGCTCTATGCTGTCAGGCGTAGCCATGGTAGCAACTGTTGTCCTTCTTTCATTAATTTCTCAAAAAGTAGAATTCATTTATTATTATTATAGAATGAATATATTTATGATGGAAATGTTCATATCTGATGCAAAAATGACACTGTGTGCCATAAAAAACAGAACTCATTTAGATTCACCCCGAGTGTGGGGTTCTATGCCCTTAAGCATGGATAGTGAATTTCAGACACATTTCTGAATAACAAATAGACGTCCTGATTTTGAATCAAGGACAACATTTTTGTTTCTAAGTCATGGGTGATGAGGCACATCAGCCAGCAAATAAACGCTTTCCTGAGTTGTTTCGGCCGGCGTATAAGATACAGATAAAACTCCCTGAGCTGCTCTGGTGATTAGTGCCCATTAACGACTGCAGTTAGGTAACTCATTGATGACTGCAGATAACTCATTGATGACCGCTCTGTGCTGTCTGTGTTGTCCTTGTAAAGGACTCTTTCTTACACTGAAGATGGCGATAACTTACCTTGAAGGTGAGTCTAAATACATTCAAAATCTTTTACGACTAGGGTCATGTCTTATTCGATCAGAAATCACTGTACTTTACAGCATATTTTCCTACATTTTTTATTGAATTAGTTTCACTCAGCTTTGTTTAAAGTCAAAAAACAGTAGTGATGTGTCATCTGTGAATCATATTTGGTTTTAGAGACAATATTTGCACCAGAAACGGCCTTCTAATTATTCTACACTTTGCTATACTGTCAATAAATAGATCAACCTGACACACTTAGCACACTACAAACAGGATTTGACAGTTAATGATGAAACCTATATTTTGCTGTCTGAACCTAATACCATCAGGAATTCAGTTCTAAAAAGGCCAAACTGGGCATTAACAAGGAATATATGCAACAGCTATAGAGATTGAATGACAAAGCAAGCACCATAACAAAATACAGTTTTATTTCCTTCATTGATTTCAAAACTTGTGTTTTAGTGAGAGAGATATGAGCAACTGTACCCAAATTGCTAAATAAGTGATTTAGCCATTTTTTTGGCAGTACATTATGTGACTCGTCAGAACATGCAGGACAACAGCAATTTGTATTTGCTTTGGTTCAAACACAAACACTATATGACCAAAAGTATCTGACCAAAGACACCCCTTGGTCTGGGGCTGCTTTTCATGGTTTGGGCTAGGCCCCTTAGTTCCAGTGAAGGCAAATCTTGATGTTTCAGCATACAATCACATTCTAGAAGCATCTGTGCTTCCCCATTAGTTTCGGGAAGGTCCTGTTTCAGCATGACAATGCCCCCGGGCACACAGCGAGGTCCATATAGAAATGGTTTTGTTGAGATTGGTGTGGAAGAACTTGATTGGCCTGCACAGGGCCCTGACCTCAACCCCATCCAACACCTTTGGGATAAAATGGAAAGCCAACTGCAAACCAGACCTAATCACCCAATCAGTGCCCAACCTCACTAATGTTCTTCTGGCTGAATGGAGGCAAATCCCAGCAGCAATGCTCCAACATCTAATATAATGTCTTCCCAAAAGAGTGGAGGTTGTTACAACAGCAAAGGGCAGACCAATTTAATATTAATGCCCATAATTTTGGATGAGATGTTGGATGTCAGGTGTCTACTTTTGGCCATGTAGTGTCCTTACCTTCACCTTTGTGTAAAAAGTGTTCAAATTTGGTTTCTCCCTTTTTTTTAGCAAACCCAATAAACACAGGTCAAAACTGAACCAGTCATGACTTTGCCTGTTCATGGGAAGTTTTCCTTTATCCAAAACATTTAGGCTACATAATCAATTGCGTTTAACAGCAAGAGACAAAACCATGTAAAAATGGCATGACCCCAACAAGGATATATAAGCCCAATCATATTGAATCAATAAATAACTTTCCGTTGATTTTAAAGTTCTAAGGTTTCACTGATTTTATTACTGTTTTTAGGAAGCATGTGATTTTGTGTAAGTCTCAGCACTCTGAGGAGCTTCTGAAGCATCATCCCAGGGCCATCTCAGGGCTCTGCTAAGGCCCATCTGTCCTTTAAATCACCTTTGAAAGACGGCTGACTGACCCTTCTGCACTGCCATTTTGCCAACACAGGTTTCCTCGTAGACACCATTTCCCTGCATATAAAATTTTGCCGCATTTTACAAAACATCAGCATTCTATTTTATTAATTTTGTCTATATGTAGCCACTGCACAAGTTTATGAAAAATTCAGTGAATGGACTTACAGAACAATGTTGCAGAAGCCCAAGATAGAAAGTCCAGGGACTTTCTGAAGGCGTCTGATTCAGATTGGTCCAAGTCAGATTGTGTTTCCATAAAGCAAATCCTCAGCAATTTTGTTTACACGCACTACACTGCATTATGGGACGGGCCCCTTCTCTGGCAGACAGCCGCACGCGTCTGTACCTGTGGTACGCCTCCCGCCGGTACTTCTTCATCGCCAGGCCGTCCATGTTGGCGGGAAGGTCTGCATAGTTCTGCAACCGGTCGCTCCATGAAGTCGTCATCTCGCAAACTGTTCAGAAACGCTACCTGTTAAACGAAATACAAAGCAAAATCAAAAACGACTGGTCACACAAACTAGGAATGCAGCCAAAAGAGTCGTGAAAGACACTTTACTTCCTCCTTCCGGAATATCAAATTGCATTTATTATTATTTATTTGGCAGACGCTTGTATCCAAAGTGACAAAGTGAAATGAGTGCATACCGAAGGTCACTGGAACAACTACAAAACACAGGCCCGATAAGGTACAATACTGATAACGTAACAGTTATTCATAGCCATGAACACATTCCAGTTCACACAGTATGCATCGACTAGGTCAGAGAGTAATGTTTAGTCAAACTAGGAGGCATGACAACAACATACAACATCAACATAAAGATACAAGTGCAATATAAGTGCTGGATGGAGGTAAATATGTAACATGAAAGTGGAACTAAGCAGAAGGATATAAGTGATAAGAGTGATTCTAGATATCCCTAGTACATTTATACTGGTATATAACTCAGAACGGGTGCCTTAATGTTTTATTTTCCATGCCCAAAGTGTGTTTGGTTGTGTGCCTCTTCACAATTCCTTAAACAACAGCATAAAACAACTAACCAAATGAGTTAGCATAGTTTACCTGGACACACAAATTGGCAATCCCACAGTCTAAAGCAACAAAAGCGGACTTTTTTATTATAGGCACCCAGGCATAAACCCTTCAGCAAAACTGCATACTTTTTGCATTCCAGGCACCGTTGTGCATTTCCAGCAAACTCGTGCCATTTTGGCATTTAAAATAACACCCATTTCATGGTACTAATCGCACCTAGCGCTTCACAAGGTCCCAGAAGAGAGAAGTGAAAAATCACCTGCCTCATCAAGCTATTCTCTCGGTTGTGTTAAAACACAAGCCCTGCTGTCCCTAAGCCAGAGACTGACTTTACCACACAGCTGGGTAAGCTCAGCCCAGTGCGAATCTGCCAGGCAAGCAGGGTTCCCATAATCCCCTGCTTTCCATCGCACTGCAGAATCCCCCACATCCTCACACCTTAAAGCACTTCACTAGCGAACGGCTCGTCCTCAGAGAAGGCAGAAAGCATGTGGTTAAAAGAATGCAAATAGTAGTACATAGTACTAACAGTAGTAATGAGGAACCAGTCAGGAAACCATTTCAATATAAACAGTTTTACTGGCTGAATTACATATTCGATGGTCAAATTAGGTTTTATGTAATATTAGAACAATGTCCTGACATCCTGCACAAACCAGGACTGAAACAAAATTTGCACTCTACCACAGGACCTCTATGTCCCCACAATATCAACACTAAACATTAGAAAACAGCAAGTCATAAAAAGTTATCATTTCGTCCCTCATTGAAATCTCACAATAGGCTAGCCTTTACCAACACATTAAACAGGCCAATCTGAGGCCTGAGTCAGTAGGGAAGGCAGCAGGGGATTCTCAGCTTATAATCACCTTCCACAGACAGCAGTCTTATTAAAACATGCATGTGCTCTAAGAAGGGACACATGCACACACATGTCAGATGAGCTGGCAGACGCTCAACAGTAATGCTGAATTACTAGACTGCTCCAGCCCGTAGGCAGACTGCTCATCTGACTGCTGGTCTCCACCAGCCAGCCAAAACACTCAACAATCAGAGCGCCCCAGGTAACAATCACAGTGCCCCAGGTAACACTCACAGCGCCCCAGGTAACAATCACAGTGCCCCAGGTAACACTCACAGCACCCCAGGTAACACTCACAGCGCCCCAGGTAACACTCACAGTGCCCCAGGTAACACTCACAGCGCCCCAGGTAACAATCACAGCGCCCCAGGTAACAATCACAGCGCCCCAGGTAACAATCACAGAGCCCCAGGTAACACTCACAGCGCCCCAGGTAACAATCACAGCGCCCCAGGTAACAATCACAGCGCCCCAGGTAACAATCACTGTGCCCCAGGTACAGCTTATCACAGTGCCCCAGGTAACAATCACAGAACCCCAGGTACAGCTTATCACAGCGCCCCAGGTAACAATCAGAGCGCCCCAGGCAACAATCACAGCGCCCCAGGTAACACTCACAGAGCCCCAGGCAACACTCACAACACCCCAGGTAACAATAACTGTGCCCCAGGTACAGCTTATCACAGCGCCCCAGGTAACAATCACAGCGCCCCAGGTAACACTCACAGTGCCCCAGGTAACACTCACAGAGCCCCAGGTAACAATCACAACACCCCAGGTAACAATAACTGTGCCCCAGGTAACAATCACAGCGCCCCAGGTAACAATCACAGTGCCCCAGGTAACACTCACAGTGCCCCAGGTAACAATAACTGTGCCCCAGGTAACACTCACAGCGCCCCAGGTAACAATCACAGTGCCCCAGGTAACACTCACAACACCCCAGGTAACAATAACTGTGCCCCAGGTACAGCTTATCACAGTGCCCCAGGTAACAATCACAGAGCCCCAGGTAACACTCACAGCGCCCCAGGTAATAATAACTGTGCTCCAGGTACAGCTTATCACAGCTCCCATCGCCCAATGCCAAACCACAGAAGAAGACTGTCTCACTGTTTACAGTGCCTATGCACAGGCATCCATGAGCCGCTCCAACAGACTCATATCACAGCAGGGCAAGAGTGATGATAAGCTGCATCAGTAACTCAAACACAGCCTCACACCGCTAACGCATTAGAGGTCACAGCGTAACTCAAACACAGCCTCACACCGCTAACGCATTAGAGGCCACAGCGTAACTCAAACACAGCCTCACGCCGCCAACTGCGTTAGAGGCCACAGCGTAACTCAAACACAGCCTCACGCCGCTAACCGCGTTAGAGGCCACAGCGTAACTCAAACACAGCCTCATGCCGCTAACCGCGTTAGAGGCCACAGTGTAACTCAAACACAGCCTCAGGCCGCTAACCGCGTTAGAGGCCACAGCGTAACTCAAACACAGCCTCATGCCGCTAACCGCGTTAGAGGTCACAGCGTAACTCAAACACAGCCTCACGCCGCTAACCGCGTTAGAGGCCACAGCGTAACTCAAACACAGCCGCACGCCGCTAACCGCGTTAGAGGCCACAGTGTAACTCAAACACAGCCTCACGCCGCTAACACATTAGAGGTCACAGCGTAACTCAAACACAGCCTCATGCCGCTAACCGCGTTAGAGGTCGCCGAAAATGACCCGCGTGCACAACAATACCTTTCCACGTGACCGAGCGGACAGGGGACAGGACAACCCGAAACACGAGCTGGGTGATATCACCCTACTCTTTTACACTGGGGTGGGTTTCTCCAGAGCTAAACAGAGCACAGGCCGTCTGCACAGACACAATGAAGGGGCTTCACATGTTCTATCACTGTCCACAACAAACCGCAGGGCGTAACCAAATACACTGATAAACACTCTCTGATGTACATTTCTTCACTTTTTTCCCCACAGAGGTGCTTACACACATTACACTTTTACATACAATCCATTTACAGAGTGAGATTGAGTCCCTCGCTCAAGGGTAAAACTGCAGAATCCCAGAACTGCAGACTAAGGGCGCGGTAACACATGTGAATGCAGGCGAATGACCATCACCTGCCGAGGCGAAATTCGTATCTTGTCGTGCTGAATGTGGGCAGTGCAGGATGTGACGCACACGGAAATCAGTTTTCTGGTTTGTAGTCCGTTTGAGTGGTTGTGGTTGTTGGTCACACATGAGCGGTTGTGATATCACATGAGCGGTTGTTGGTTTTGCGACGGGAAAATGTATAAAGTTGTTATAGTTGTATTTGTTAGCCAGCTTAGCCAAGTTAAGCTAGCTAACAAATACCGCGAAATATGAATTGATGTTATTGATACATTTTCGATTTATTTACCTTCAATGCCCGTCTCCCGACTCACTGCCAGTCAGGCAGCATCTCTCTTGTGGGGCAGTTTGTAGTTTTCATGGGCAAGATCGTACAACACCGGCTGGTTAGACACAGCAACAATCAAAGTCTCCATCATCTTGGCTCACTAAGAAAACTATAGCCAATTACAGTCAAGTGGGGTCAACCACACACACTTCTTTGCTATTGTTTGAGGCTGCGAATTCGCTGGTCAGAGTTCACCAAAGCTGAACTCCACGCGAAGCTAAGATGCGAATTTGCTTCGCCACCGGAAGCGAATGTTTTATTCGCCCCTTCGCTCGCACAGAATGGAAGTGAACGGGAGGCGAATATACGCCAATGTTAATTTCGTGCGTGTGTGACCGCGCCCTTACAAGCCCAGTTCCATAACCACTACACTACACTGCAGCCCACCTGATGCAACCCAGAGCTTCATATTAAAGCAGCCGTAGACTCAATACACCAGCCATCAGCACAGCCTCTGGATATTTCAGATTTTTAGAGACAGTGCAGGCATGTTAAGGTTATTCTCGAAGGTCAACAGATGAAGACCAAGACTGGAAGAATCACATCTGAACACAGCAAGTCAGACAACTAATATTATAGGTCAGAAATGGCTCGTACACTGTGAGCAGAGACCCTGCGTAATTGCTTAATTTTCAGTTGGCTCCTTATGACAGTGATGGAACTAAAGGCCGTCCTCAGTAAGACCAGCAGAACATCAAAGTCACGCAAACCAAGAGAAAGAGAGAAGTTTTGCAGACGGTGTCACAACTTCGGTCTTCAACCTTTAAAACAGAGAACTGGGCCCACTCTCTAGACTGGCAATCCAGGAAGAGAAGTATGGAGAGAATAAATTTACCTGTTACTACTGTTTCCTTCCTGTGAATTACTGAGACAGGAGTCAACAGTGTACCAGGAACCCATTTGAAAATGTGACAGTCAATATTAGAGACAAGCAAAGCAAACATGTACAGTACAAAAGAAAATCACTTGTGTTGACTCACTACAACAGCCACCTTGATTCCTCAAGTTAACAGTGAAATAAAGAAGTTAATGTCATACAGTACACAGCTGAACACAATGTCTGCTAGTCCATCAATGATCAAAGCCATAGCATATCAGACTGAAACAGCCATTGTATGTTATGCTAAGAGCTTCCAGCTTTAACGGTTCTGTAACAATTCTGTTCTGAGGAAGGCTTCTGATATTGCGGGGCCTCAGCCTTACACAATACTGTCTTCACGCGAACATGAGATGTTGGAAAAGCAGCGAATCTTTATTTTCCCACCGCATTATAATCCTACATCTGACCTGCGTGTTCCTTCACCATTCACCACAGCAAAGCACTTGACAAAAAAGGACTAAAAATAGAACACATTTCTCCTGTTTCAGCAAGAGCACGTAAGCAAGACCCAAAAGCAGACAACAAAACTTTTAATTGTGAAATTAAACGTTATTGGTACACACTGGACAGCTTTGAGGCTGTAACTGGACTGAAGCTATAGTCAAACAAATGTTTACTTCCTGCATTCACCGGGGAAATCAATCTCTGCTGTAACTAGTACATAACACGGTGGGTTTTTAAGTCAATTCCAACCTTTTAACAGTGTGACTGCCAGCCTAGCATTGGCTGTTTATGTGCACGTGATGGAAAAATGATCCATCTCGATATCCTGTATGGGGCATTATCAATATCCAGCATGAGGCACCCATCATCCATATATCCAGCTAATATTGCATCCGCCGTTAATGTTGTTGTAACTGTAGTACCTTACTCCGATTACTAGCTATGAAGCACCAGATACATAACACTACTGCTGCAGCTCTACATTTCCCCCACCCTCAGTAGAAATCTTAAAAATTCCCATTTGTCGGAAAGGTCGTTTACTGTCTTGTCAAATACTTCACGCGAGAAGTGTTTCCTGTAGCTGCAGCAGCAAGTAGGCCAACAAGTTATGTCAAGCTCTAGTCTAGTAACAGCGTACATATTCACCCACACAACATTACTTCTGACAAACGATGCCCTGCAGCTAGTGAATTATTATTAGATTAGGAAAAGTATGCCTCTTTAACAAAACAAAAATAAGCTGATCGTTTGCCAACAAAATGACACGCCAAACAAGACTTTAGCTAGGCTACATCTCATCTAATTATCGATGGATAACCACAGAAAGGCGTTTGAACTGTCTTGATGGGATAGAGTGAACGTTTTGAGACACCGATACCTAGAGCCAGGAAACGTCATTACTCTATGGCTAACGACGTTAGCGTTCGTGTTTCATCATGTTGAACATTAATTAGCTAGCTAGTTAACAAATGCTACGACACAACCACGTGTCTTTCAGCGCCATAATATTTTCCTTTGGTTACAATACATTTCGGACACTAATATTTTAACGGTAACCCACTAGCCGGCCAGCCAATGTCACCATCCTACACTAACTATCGATAGATACCTCGTTTAGCAAGCGAGTACCTACCACATACTGTAGGTTAGTCTAAATTAGCAACTAAATAAAGTAGACTAGCGTTAACTAGATATGTAACCTGAGATATATATCAGAATTAGCTGGCTAGTTAAGAGCACAATTACAAGTTGTTTGCAATGGCATAAAGCTCGGTAGCGCTTTTCTAAAGAAAAGAGGTTCAACTAAACTAGTTTACTGGCTGTACTGCACTAGCAGGTGGTTAGGTCGTAGGTCTAGGCTACAAGTTCAAAACAATCGATTGAACTTAAAACAAACCGTCGAGTAAAAACAGAAAGCTAGACATCCTACAAAACTTTGATTAGTATACAGCTAGCGAAAATAGAGGCAACTCAACTGCAAAATAAACTCATTTGCATTCACATTAATATGGGACAAGCTAGCTACCTTGGTCAATTTCACTAACACGTTTGATAATCGGGGCGTTCCCTTGCTCAGTAAATGACCGGAGAATAAATATGATCATCGTCCTTGCTTAGCAAGTTGTCATAGCTAGCTAATGTTAATGTTATTTCCCAGTAAGGTAAAAGGGCAACTTTCTTTGGGCTAAAGTTGGTAATAAGCAAGCAAACAAACAAACTAAACACATGGGCACACAGAAACGTTACATTTCTGTACACGCAATTTCACTATTTCCAGCAACCATTAAGGCTCACAGAAACGCCCTTTGAAATACAATTATAGTTTGTCAGCTAGCTTCAGCTTCCTCACGCTGCACTAACAGTGCTTTTCATGTTGGGCATTTCGCTTTTGATACTGCTGGGGAGAACTACATTCAGTTTCATCACATACGCATAGCTAAATAATGTTTTGAGCATGTTACAAATAATATGTAAATCAGTAGTTACACAAGCAAAGCGATTAGTAAATAAATCCAATACAAATCAACAACAGCAGCAGAACTGATAACAGTAGTAACTCACCTCTCTCCACTGTCGCAACTGCACTGCATGCATTTCTGAGCATGCGCGCCAGACTCCGTCGTGCTAACGTGCTGTAATGCGGATATTCCGAAGCAGACTACTTCTGAAACCAGAGACATATATATGTCTATGTCTGAAACACACTGACAGGAGCCCGCTGATTTACTGTGGGGATAACTGACTGACAATACTACAAATACATACAATTTTTGAATAGAAATTCTGCATCTACTGCCTGAATCAAGCAATAATTATAAATTACCATCCAATGGAACTCCTACTGTATGGAAAAAGAAAAGAAAAAGGTGGGAGTGTGGTTCAGTCTCTTCTGACGGTGTCGAGTATGATATACGGACAAAATTGCAGTGGATCATCTGGTGATTTGGGTTTCTAGGTTATAATGGTCTGCCACACTCTCTCCCAATTTATATAATTAGTTAGCTATAATATATAATATGCCTATATATACAAATATATGTGTGTGTGTGTGTGTGTGTGTGTGTATATATATATATATATATATATATATTATGTGTTAATTGATTAACTTTTGAGAGATGGTTTTGAGAGTGAGCTGTACAGCTTGCAGACCAAGTCCATAATTTTTATATGTAGCGTGTTGTGAAAAGGGTACACTGCCGCAAGTCCTGCAGCAATGAAAGTGACAGTAAAAATACATAAGTACCGAGTAAATTATACTGATGCTGTAGGTCCTGGAACACGAGAAGGCTCTGATCCCCATTTAACCTGGAACAAATCTGCACCCCTCTGTCACTCCATTGAAAGAAAGAAAGCATATGGCCCACCAGTTTTTATGCTGTACAGAAACATCTGTCTCTCAATGTGACTTGGCTTGTATGCAACTGATGCAGTCATCTAGAATTGTCCGTGGACTGAGCTACATAAAAAAATACACAGAGGTTTTTGCTTAAATATTTATTTGCAACAGAAGAGAAACTCTGGGGACAAATTAAGAATGCAAGAAATCAGCAAATAGGCAAGTTCAAGGGGTCACTCAACCAACCAACCATTCACTGTGTATTTGTATACAAATGGCAAATGTTTTATAATAAAATTGCAGACAAAATATGTGTTCCAGAGACAAAAAACATAAACAATACACTAAACAGAATAAATCATGTAATTATTGCTTGTCCTCAGGTAAAGGTTATTCAGAGAGACTGGAGATGGAAAGCAGAGTAACTTTTTGGGTTATAGTGGAGTGGGAGTGGGATCCTAGTTAACTGTGGCTTTTGGGGGGGAATTTGTGCTCTTCCTACCGAGTCATTTCACACATCTGGCAATGCACCCGGACACATCATCAGTGATGTAACCCGGGGTCATCGGGTCTTTCGACAAATCACACACCCTCACTCAGGCGACCCAGCCAGGGCTGATCAGGCCCTAGCATGTGCGGTCCACAGACCCCCCCTCTTGATCCACAAAATGATAGCCCCCGGGTTCCTATTCAAGGATGGAAAGTTGATTTTCGAAACAGCTTGTGTGGTACACGCACTCTCCTGCAGAGCACCCACAGACACAGAAGAGGCAAGGGTGATGAAGCTAACAGCACATCTCATTGCAAAGCACACTGAAACACCCCAAGGCCTGCTCAAGCTGATGTTCACACACTTCAGCTCTGCCGTCAACACCAGAAAGCAAACGTGCCACTCTGTCGTCTGAAATAGCGGTGCCGTTAATTTCTGACAAGAACAGCGCCCTCTCCGAGATCAGATCTCAGAGATCTGTATGATCCGCAGCCTTCTGTGTGCCTCAGTCTGCAGGAGCTCACTCCTCTTATTATAATTCCACACAATTTACAACACTGTTCAGTTTACGTGATGACACTGCCGTTCTTAAAGTATACTGAGTCCAACATCCCAGGTCACATTTCAGAGATCTACATGGCACAGTTAAATTTCCTCAAACTTGATCAGGAACACAGATGAAATTGAACCTCAAATGTGGTTTTGATTACCAGCTGTGGCACTGTTTTTGTAACCTTGTACAAGGTTCATACTCTGAATTCAGTAGTTTCAATTCTAGTATTATTGTTCATTCCTTATGCACATTATTCAGTGTCAAGCTGAATGAAAGTACAACATGTAAAAATGCCCCCTGTTGTCACTCTGGGTAAGAGTATCTGCTAAATGCTGATGTAGTGCAGAGGTCAGACTACTGTCTCTGACCCTTAAAGGCTCATTCATACGCTCATTCATATGATTGCATTTTTTGTAATTTTGTAAATTATGTGTTTCTTAACACATTCGGTATTATACACTGGAGATTTGGAGAAGTGCATTTGGAAACACATATTTGTGTTTAATTAATCATATGTCTCCATCCAGCTCGTTTTGCATGGTGGCCGTTGGGGAGTCGATACTGTGTGGGTGTTCGAGGCTACCCCTCAGTCATCCTGTACTCCACGCATCACATGAAGGAACAGATGAGAGGCTGGCAGTCCTCTGAGTATGGGAATACAGAGCACAGGCAGCATACAGGTTGAGCACAGGCAGCACACAGGTTGAGCACAGGCAGCACACAGACAGCACACAGGCAGAGCACAGGCAGAGCACAGGCAGCACACAGGTAGAGCACAGGCATCACGCCAGCAGCACACAGGCAGAGCACAGGCAGAGCACAGGTAGAGCACAGGCAGCACACAGGCAGAGCACAGGTAGAGCACAGGTAGCACAGCAGACATGGGGACTGAATGGTTTTCTGCATGGGAAACACAGAGCCACTGACAGGGCTGCTCTCTACTCCACGATAGCTTACAGAAAACTACACAAGGGGCACTGGCTTGTGCTGGTTACATCCAAATAAATGCTTTTAATTTTTAAGGGATGTCTCACGAAATTCAGAAATGCAACATCAGAATTTTAGTAAAAAAGATTAAAGGCCTATTTTTTTGACATGTTGCAAATAAACAGAGGTGGGTAACCCGGCTTCAAAGAGTAAAAAGACTGACCATGTATTTGCTCCACCACCATGCACTAAACCAGCTGATTCTAATTAGCATAACTCTTCAGCATGATGGGAGAACTAATTATTGTAATCAGCTGGTTTAGTGCATGGTGCTGGAGCAAATGCATGGTCAGTCTTTTTACTCTTTGAAGCCGGGTTACCCACCTCTGCAAATAAAGGTTTGTGTTAAAAGGGGTTATTGAATGACGTAATCAATACAACTATCGCCTTTTAAGTATACATTTCTATGAGATGTGTCCACTTAAGCATCTTTAAAAAGAGACTTCTTTTATTGAAGACTCGTATTTTTCTGCCCCCAAAACAGCGTTTTACTGGTAATTGTGCTGTATAAATGAATAACATCAACAGGGGGCAGCAAAGTACCAATATTTCTACAAACTGCATCGCATGGCGTGTGCTTTTGCCTTCGCCTGAAAAGGCTTACGTTCAGAAGGCTTTAAACCACGTTGGCAGATCAGAAAGAACTGCCCATATTTATAATTATAGAACTAGTCATTTTAATGATTAACGCCTATGTTTAACGCCTGTATTTTGAGATGTATGTATCTCAAATGAGAAAAGTGAAACTAGCAAAAATAAAAACTTCGGATATTAGCCAAGATGTCCAGTTTAACATGGGAAATTTTTATGTGCATTATTCATGTTGATCAATATCTTTTCAAAAGAAATTGTTTCAATCAAAATATGACATCTTCCATATTGTTATGTATTTCTTTTTTGCAGATTTATTTTTAATATCGAGCCCTAATAATGCGCAAAATATAGGGACACCTTAAAGTACACTGCTGTAGGTGTTCCCGAGTTCTTTACATTATTAGGGCTAGATACAGCGCGCGAATCACAAGTAAATTTGCAACAACAAAAAATAAAAAATAAAAATAAATAAAAATAGGTTTACATAACAATATGGAAAATGTAATATTTTGATTGGTTAATATTCATAAATATCAATCGAAACCCGAACTTGAATTATTTCCAGAGGTGACAGACAGAAACATGCCATACTAAATATTTCTTGCTGACATCAACGTTGCACCAAAATGGGCAGTTCCATTTTGGAGCTGGTCCCAGTTTACGGGGAAAAGGTATCTTGTACCTACCTTGAATGTATTTAACCTTTCGGGGAAAAGCTTCTTCTACAAAATATAACCAGCTACTATTATGCTTGCGTTAAACGCGAAATTAAACGTAGATTTATTGGTTTGTCTGATACCTATACAGCCAGTAAAGCTCAAGGCGTCACATGGCGTGATGTTTTAGTTTGGGACGGCCCAGGTATATAAAGAAGACGGAGAGGATGCTCACACCCCCATTAGACGGCAAGATGAGTTACGGATCAGAATACTACAGTGCTTCTTCCTACAGGAAGGTTTTCGGGGACTCCCCTCGCTTCTCGTCCTCTAAAATGAGTAGCCCCGCTTCCTCGCGGAATTCTTACTCTTCCGGTGGGTATAGGTCCCAGTCTCTCTCCCGCATGAACACCTCTTCCCTGGGCTCTTATCGGAGGCCTGGGCGCTCCTCGTTCTCGTCGTTTCCGAGCGACACCGTTGATTTTGCCCAAACCTCAGTGCTCAACAATGAATTCAAAACCGTTCGAACAAATGAGAAGGAGCAGATGCAAGGGCTCAATGACCGCTTTGCTATGTTCATCGAGAAGGTGCGCAATCTTGAGCAACAGAACAAAGTCCTGGAGACCGAGCTGGTGGCTCTGCGCGGGAGGCAGAACGAACCGTCTCGCATTGCTGACATGTACCAGCAGGAGCTCAGGGATCTACGCTCCCAAATGGAGGCGTTAAATAACGAAAAGTCTCAGATTCTAGTCGAGCGGGACAACGTCGAAGAAGAGCTGCAGAAACTAAGAGCCAAATATGAAGACGAGATAAGGGCTCGAGAAGACGCCGAGCAAACCCTGAAGGCTTTCAAGAAGGACGTGGACGACGCCACGGTAGTCCGACTGGACCTGGAGAAGAAAGTAGAATCTCTCCTGGATGAGATATCTTTCTTAAGGAAGGTGCACGACGAAGAGGTGACGGAGCTGATGAACATGTTGCATGCGAGCCAGGTGTCGGTTGAGATGGAAGTAGCCAAACCCGATCTGACATCAGCCCTGAAGGAGATCCGAAGTCAGTATGAGTCGATGGCATCAAAGAACCTGGAGTCAGCGGAAGAGTGGTACAAATCCAAATTCGAAAATCTTAACGAGCAGGCGAGTAGGTCCAACGAAGCCATGCGAGCGAGCAGGGAGGAGATCAACGAATATAGGAGGCAGATGCAGTCCAGGACCATCGAAATCGAAAGCCTCAGGGGAACCAACGAATCTCTGGAACGGCAGCTCGGAGAGATGGAGGACCGGTACAATGCCGAGATCTCCGGTTTGCAGGTAACAAAGGCTGCCGATTAATATCGTTTCACATATAACTAATTTTATGTCGTATTTGTTACATAATTCAGAAAATGCGCATGTAAATTATAGTAGCCTTATTCTATAGGTCGAACCTAAAAAAACATTTATTGAAACATAATATTTTAGCCTGCTTTAAATATTTTGCTTTAAGTCACCCGATCGTCACTCCGTCGGAAACAAACAGTTTTCATAGACGAGGAGTTAGTGTGGCTGTTCTAGAGCCTTGCAGAAATTGTGTATTATAGTTTAAAAGCTGTGTACATGTGTCGACCATGAATTATGCTGTTAAATATAACGACCGCACATTTATTAAATGAACGTGTCCGCTGCCACTGTGGGATGAATGCACTTTCAAGGTCCACGCCCCTGTCCGTGGTGCTGAATCAATGCAGGGTAACAAGAGAGGTTAATACCATGGAGACGGATCAACAGCATTCCAGATTTGATTTATAGGGTCAGTTACCTCTGGTACCAAGGAAGATGACCCTACATTCGGAAGGTCTGTGCCATCCAATGGCTGGAGTCGGTTCTGGTAGTTTTCTTCGCGTGTTTATTCATTATCCATCCAAAAGACGGAGAGGAGCAAACGAATTTACAGTGAGAGATCAGGGTAACCTGGATTTCACCCTGCTATGTTTGTAAATCAGATTATGAGACATCCATTCTCGGCCGCGCGTTTAGGGTCACGACAAGCCATTACGTGGGCGCGTGATGGAAAAAATCTCAAATTGGCGTTCGCCTCCCATGAGTCAACTGGTGCGCTCTTTAAAATGAACTAATTAAAAGATCTTTGTGCCAGTGACTGTAACAAAAGTATTCGTTTTAAATAGACTTTTAGAACGAATAGTCTAGAAACAAAGCATCATCAGACGACTTGTCCCCAGCGCATATGTACACGACATATCTCACTGTCATTAGATTCAGGGTGTGTCTTAAGAGGTGAGGAGTACATTTATTAAATGAAAGCGAAAGAAATAAAACAAGTGAACAAGTTATAGTAGGACTCGTGCACGTGTCCTTTTTGATAGCATCGTCAAGGGCACTCCGCACGAGATGCTAGAAAGCTGCCGCTACACGAGTTGAAACAGAGGGTCAGTTGTATTGTACAGATACAAAATCGGAAGGCAAAAGTTTCATTCCGCCTATACCAAAATGCACAGCATTTTTAAACTCAAGTTACAATTTATGTAACAATAAAGAACAATGTATGTAAACTGTGACAAGAAACATAGCTTTTACACAAACCTCGACGAAACCCTCAGAGGTATGCGTTCTGAATTTGGTTTTGCTTATTTCAACAAGGACACTATTGGTCAACTAGACAATGAACTGAGGACGACTAAGGGCGAGATGGCGCGTCATCTGCGGGAGTACCAGGACTTACTGAATGTCAAGATGGCGCTGGACATCGAGATTGCAGCCTACAGGTAGAACTTTTAGGTTAAAGGTTCCAAAGGACGTGTTTAAACTAAAACTTGTTTTTTTCCAGACAGTCTTGGCTGAGAATGAATCGCACAGAGGTGGTATATTTTTGATTATTGAGTTCCAAAATTAATAATGAAACATGCAATAATTTTTTTACATGCTGATTTATATTATTATTTGCCAGTGAATTCAGATAATTTACCACGTTTCTTATGTGAGCACCTAAAGGTGAAAACCTGATTTTCCTCTCTTATTTACAACTGGAATATGATATTAGAATGGGGGGGAGGGGGGCACTCACGCTCATGGTGGTGTCTGGGAAAGGAGCAGAGGTTCTGGGGCTCCGTATTGCTCTTGTAGGGACAGGAGACGGGCAGCCGATAAGATCAGGCCGGTCAGTTTGTCTCAGCTTGTCATTTTCCCTTCTGCCTGTCCGGTGGACCGTTGTGTTTGTCCTGAATGAGCAAGCGTTCCTTCCTCTGCCCGCGTCTCTCAGGAAACTGCTGGAGGGGGAGGAGACTCGTTTCAACACTGGGATAACCTTCCCCACCTCCAACCCCGGCTCCGGCCTCAACTACAGCTACCAGACCCGCATTTACAGCAGCTCCTCCAAGGGGGGGAAGAAGGAGGAGAAGGAGGAGGAGGCGCAGGGGAAGTTCAGCAGGGGAGGTAACCCGCGCGAGGCCAGCGACGAGGCCAAGAAGGTGGAGAAGAGCGGCTCGGATTCCTATTCCTCCGGCCAGAAGAACTGAGCCTTCCCCTCCGCTCTCTGGCCCATTCAGAGAGCAGCTATGACCCCGCCCCCTCACTCTTCACCGTCCCACCTCTGCCTTCCTGTCTGTCTGTCTGTCTCCCTTTCTCTCTCTCTGTCCGTCTATCTCACGTTACGGTCTCTTGGAAAACACAGTTCTGAAATGTCATGAAATGTTCATTCTTTAGGGCAAGAACACACTCGCTACACGTCACAACGTGAACCAGTTTACACGCGACTGTTTAACACGTAGGTATACTTTAAAGAGCACTGCCACAGGGTACAACTGACTCTTCACACATTCCACCGGATGCGTGTGTGTGTGTGTGTGTGTGTGTGTGTGTGTGTGTGTGAGGGACTTTACACATACCGTGCATGCTCGTTTCAGAACATATCAGATCTACAGTTTATATCAGCATTTACAGGTCCACAAACAGAACCAAAGAAGGTCATTTGTCTTTTTCATAGATAATTCCAAGATTACAGCAAGGTTTAATAAACAGTTTACGTATAAAAAACTGTCTCTTGAAACCAGCTATAAACCTTATCTGTTAGCAATTCCCTGTTTGGCCAGGTTGCTAATACTGTAATAACAGGAATATTCATGTTTTAGAATAACTTGAAGGGACAGTTAGACATACTCCTTTAGACTGTTCTTGCAGGCTTATTCTAACCGGCTTTAACACTGTTAATCTGTCTAGAATACGAGGCCAAATCAGTCAGCATTGCATATACAAGTTCATGTTCAGTCCAGCTTTCAATCTCAAACGGAGTCTCTCATTATTAACAAAGAGACTGCTTTCTTTGGTCCCCAAACGCACAGATTCAGACTCAGTATTGTTCTCCAAGATTGCCCTAGATGTGTCCCTTGAAAAGAGTTTAAATGAAATATAATCAGCTGTAAATTGCATGTTATGTATCTGCTTCACGTTTGCATGGTGACTGTCTGCCAGCCATTTGACTGTTCACATATGACACAGGCCTCCTTACTCTCTCCTATGATTAGCTGCTGTGTTATTATTCATAGCGAAGCTTAAAGCAGGAATATAGAGATAGAAATGGTTGTACAGGAGACTGCAGTAGCGAACTGAATTCTCGTAGTTTTGGAGTCTACAGTACCATACATGACACGGCCATTAATTGTAGCGGTTGACTGTTTATGTGTAAATCAATGTTTCTCACTGGGGGCACTTGAGGTAGCATAATCGTATCATACTGAAATGTAGATGCTAAATTGTTCAACATCAGAAGAGAAGCGAGTCTTGTGAAAAGTGTGTGTCGTTGGCTTTAAGCTTACATTGCCGAAACGCTTCCCGACGAATCGCCAAAGCCGAAATGGCCGATGTTTAGCACGAATGCATGCGCTGGCGAGCGGGATGTTCCTCCTTCCTGTCCGTCGAGATGGCGACGGATCGCCCTCACCGAACAGTGTGCGTAGTGACGATTTAAATGTGTTTGAGCCTGAGGCACGTTAGCAGCGATGACCAGCTTCTGTACCGCATAGCCAAGCCTTCGTGATTAGCAAGCACAACTGCATCATATTATTCCAATATGCCACTTAGTTCAGCTTCAACAGTCGACAGGCAGCAGATGAATTTTGTGCAAAAGACCTTTTCAGGAGTGAGCCAAGTATTGTTTTTTTTTTTTTTTCCGCATAACTGGAAAACTCACAAAATCTTATGGTAGGGTACTTTGGAGACAACTTTTCGAAGGACTTAAGATGGCATGTATACGAGCAAGACTTTAGCCTAGGTACCGAGGGGATGAAGACAAAGTAAGGATCGTAGATGATTGTTCTGATCTATAATGGCACTGGAAGCTGGATTAAGATTGCGTAATTACACCAGATAGACGGTCCTCAGTCAGCTGAGCGTTGAAGCTCATTAGCTAAAGATCTACGGTAGGGTCACCACCTGGTAGTTCCCAGGTTAAGCAGCCTATGAAACTATTCTGTGTGTCAGTCAATCTACACACAGGAAACAGTTATAGTTTCTCTACATATTAAAGTTCTAGCCAAGCTTTGTGCTGTGGGGCCTACTCAATTATACACCTATTGGGCCCATGACCTTCACGTTATTGCAATCTAAAATCTCATTTTGTGTTGCTTGCATTGCTGGATCCAGTAGTACCTGACCCCTCCAGAGTAAGCTGGGATTGAGATGCAATACCCTCAGTGTACGTGCATGTCATGCAGTATGCAGGCCGTGGCACCCCATAGGGTGGCCACGGGAGGCATTAAGGGCAGCGCCTGCTCGCTCATCTCCGTTTCCCACTGCCCGCTGGGCGGGGCTCACCCTGCAGTGCGTAAAGCTGCTCGTGCTAACGGAAGGAGCTGAAGACCCGTTCTGTCTGTCTGGCTAGCGCATGGCTAGCACACCCAGCACACCAGCGTTGGCGCATGGGGCAGTCTGGGGCAGCCCGGGGCGTGTCCGACTAACACACCCAGCACACCAGCGTTGGCGCATGGGGCAGTCTGGGGCAGCCTGGGGCGTGTCTAACTAGCACACCCAGCACACCAGCGTTGGCGCATGGAGCAGTCTGGGGCAGCCCGGGGCGTGTCCGACTAACACACCCAGCACACCAGCGTTGAGAGAGGACGTTTCATCACCCTTCTTCTTCTTTGAAAAATAAAGCGCTCCAACTACACTGCCAGAAACCTTAATAAACCACAGATGACAAGCGGTCATCTAGCACAGGTTCCTAATAACACACCAAACCAACAAAGCCAACGAAAACAGAGAATGAATGTTGTAGGTTGTTGAAAATGCCTTAATACCACCAGCAGCTTTCTAACTGTGTGCTTAGCTGACAGCACTGTCATGGGAGCTCATTCTCCTTACTCTCTGTAGGATTAAGTGTGATGTAACATTAGCTTAAAACCATCCTGAAAAACATAGTGAACTGTCTCTCTCCTGTTTCTTCTGATGTGTGGCACATATCAATAAAACTTGGCACTGACGAAGCCGCCGAGTCTTTGTCTCGTCGTGTTTGCATTGGATTGCACTCCTAATGTTTCCAGACGCTGTGGAACTTGCTGCCAGCAGAAAGCTCATTAATTGCCTCATTAATTCTCAGCGCATACGCAGGGACTGTGTTGGGCGTGTGGATGTGCTCTCTAGCTTTAACCACATGAATACAGTCTGCAAGATTTATTAGGCGTCTGAAATTATTTTCAGCTTTACGTCTACATTTCGGCATTAGCCAGACTTATGGAGCTTTCTCTTAAACATTGAAAAATAGTAATTGCTCTTCCGTTAGCTTTTATCATTAATCTTGAAGACATGTTCATTCAGCCTTACCGGGGGAGCATGACACTGCAGTCTGAGTAAGTGCACGGGTCACTTTAACACCAACTCATCAAATCAAAGGAGCCTCAATAAGACCATTATGGGCTCATCGGGTGCAAAGGCCAGGAAAAGGTGTCCCAGCCAGATTTGGGCGGAAGCTCACACTCTCTCAGCCAGTGGGGAACACACAGTGGAATAAAAACCCGTTATACAACAACCAGGAGAATCTCTGGGGCCCTATAAGTAATGAATAGATGAAACTGGAAAATGCTCCCATAAACAGAAACATTTGCCTGTCAGGCATTTTGGTTGTGTTGCATGTAGGTGGCGTGTGAGAACCCTCTTAGAAAGTGCTAGGATATGAACAGGCATTTCCTCAATCAGGACACGAATGGTGTCTTTAGTGGTACGCAATCTGTAGAGAGGTAAGTTGTGCAATAGTAATCTCAAAAACATGAAGAATAGTTATTATAGTAGGACCCTCTTCAGTGTACTCCCCAACTCAGCTGTAAGCCACTGTCCTGGGATGATGATGATGATGATGATGATGCATTTCCTTTCCCTGCAAGGATTAAGCAGGTTTGGTTTGGTTCACTGCCCCCCTCCCTCCCTCCTCCCCCCATTGCCAGTGCATAAGTCAGTCAGCCTGGGGGGAACGCAGGCACACCCATGACGCGCACTGCAGACCTTTAAAGATTTATACACCTGCAGTGGGGGGGGGGGGGGGGGTGAATTAGGTCCGTGCGGTGACACGCCTTGCTGCCAGCTCTGAGACAGCATCCCTGCATTCCCGTCACATCAGATTTGATCCCGCGCGTTCGAAGCGCTAACGTGCTAGCTGGTTAACGTGCTAGCTGGAGACATCAGCCCAAATTAAAATCCTGTTTCAGCGAGCCGGAGTGGGGAAGGGACCATGTTTAAAAGAAGCGAGTAACAGTGGCAATAACAATGCCTTACATCTCTCAGGTGCGTGCAGCCACACCCACAAAGCTCATACAGCTTTCACCTGAGACACAGCGTCCAATCACAGAGCATTCCGCCCTCAGGGATTTACTCAGTCAATTAATATGGGTATCCAAGTATTTACCATCTGCTTACGGCAATGGAAATATGATAGAAATTTTGTGAAAAAAAACTACATGTCCCTCAGAAATGTCCAGCTCTGGTGACACAGCATGTAATTTGTTTCACTGTGTAACCCTGAGTCACCCTTCAGGAGTCAATAAGTTTTGTGCACTTTCCCAAAAATTAAAACAGCCAATAAGATTCCATACTGTGTATTAATATAAATACGGTGTGGCCCATGCTTTAGAGGGTGTCAGCATGGGCCACACTGACCGCCACACGCCCTCCAAAAGCGCGTCAGAGCTGCCAGCGGTGAGCCCACTCACCACAGAGCCAGGAGCCCTGGTGCACCCACAGGGAGGGGATCCTTCACTAGATCAGAAGTTCCGTTCCACGCACCCCCCCCCCCCAACACTCGCTCTCCGGTCTCCCCCCCCAACACTCGCTCTCCGGTCTCCCACACGCGACGCTGCATCTCAGGCCTTAATGCACCGTGAGTTAGGCACGCAAGAAAGGGCCTGCTGAAATATTTATACCGTCCCCATCTCGGTACGTCTTCCAGTGCACAGCCTTCCTATAAAAGGAAAGGCATCCCAGACTAAGGTCACCGGCTGTGACTCAGTACTTTCGGGGGCTGACTACAGAAAGCTGGTCTTCCCACTCCAGTTTTTCATCGCTATTTGCGTGAAGCAGCAAGCCGGCTAACCAGACAACTTCCGAGCACATGGGGAGCAGGCTGACTGTACAAGCCTGGCTAATTAAAAAAAAAAAAGACCCAAAGGTCCCCAATGTTTAATTTCCAATTGTAAAAATTTGACATCGACACAGTCCCATCTTGAAAGGTCAAGTGTACAATCAGTGAATGGGTTTTACTGTGTCATGGAAAAGAACGGAAGTTTGGCTTGTCACAGGCATTTTTCTTAAATGTACACGTATCAATCTTTCACAAACAGCTATTCTCTCAATGTTGGTCAACTACTTGATAAGATTTTCCACTGCTTAGAATAAATGGGCAGGCCAGAAATTGAATCACATTAGTTTGCTGTGCTTTATGAGCGAATGCACCATCAGCTGTAAAGCTAGCTAAATACCCGAGATACAGTGACAGAACAGCAGACAAGACCAGCTCAAATCCAGTCCATACACAAAAGGCCTTCTTTAAACTTGATGAAATTACCGAGCCTAAAATAGCAGGTGGTTCACCCACGCCAGGTACAGCTGTGGTGTGTGGATGGGCCCTGCAGGTACGGTAAGGAATCCAGACTGTGCCAGGCCGGATTGAAGCTGGCAGCCCCGCAGGGGAGCATGCAATTATCCGCAGCATCACCCGCGTTAACAATGGGAAAAAAAACATTAAAAATAAGCAAGGAGTCCACTTATAAATTCCCCAAAAGAAACATCAAATGGCACATATTTTCGCAAAAAAATAAAAAAAATAAATCAAAATCAAAATAAATCATTCTCTGCTTTCACTCAGTTTGAATAAAGCAAAAACAAAAACACAAGGAGGGCAGACTGTCTGCCCTCCTTTTGCCAAAATAAATAAATAAATAAATAAATAAACGCAGGAAACATGGCGGAAAATTCCCTGTGGTGGCCGTTGCCTTGGAAACCACCGTCAGCCACACAGAGCCCCAGAAGGCCTGAAGGCGGTGTCGGGGGGGGGGGGGGGGATCCAGACAGAGGTGCTGAACACTCCCATCCATCAGTCTGACCGCTGCATCTGCCCAAACTAACCCCAGGGTTCGAGAGGCAGACACATACCCACAGAGTCCGGCTTGTCATAAAGAATCATTTAAACATCACAGTCAACCATCCTGATTATCACATACCACTCAAGGAAAACAAGCGGCAGTATTCTGACATTTTCAGAGCAGGAAATGTTCAAAGACCCCAGAGCATGTAACCACGCGCAGGGAAGGACCCACGAAGCCAGAAGTGTTCAATAGCAGCAAAACAATCAGAATCTGCATGTTTTATTGGTACGAGCAATTAACGTTCCCTGAATTTATCATCTTTCTCAATGAAAACTACAGTCATAAGGAACCCTGTTACAATTTCATCAACAAGAATAGCCTTGACTTACAACCTGTGCATTAAAATCATACAAACTGAAAGATCATGAAATCAATGGAAAATATAAATGGTGAAACACAGTTAAGAAAACAAACTGACAAATAAATATCACAAATTATTTCTTGCTATGAAAACATAACCAACATCCCTCCATTTTCTATTAACTCCCAAGCACTTACAACAAGAACACAATTAAAACATATGAAAAATTAATGGAATATCTTCACTAGGAAATTAGCATTTTAGAACGATGAATGATTTAGCTAAAATTATTTTAATGAGCGTCAAGTCAAAACCAGGAAAAACTATAATAAACACGACAAGAGGATGTAAAGATTTTTTGGATCACCAAAGATTTTTAGGATCATTCTGGAAAAATAACCAATCACTCAGTGAGTTGAAGATGTGAAGGAAAGGAGCACTCCTCTGTGTGTAGAAAGGGAAAAAGGCCAGAGGAGATCTGATGGAAAGTCTGCTCTGCTCTTCAGCAGCTGGCTGCAGATGATGTCATCCTCCTCTTCAGCACCAGGAGCTGTCCGGACCGCAGTACCGCCATCACCATGGCCACGGCCTCTGCACGGTCCGTCAGAACTGCTGCCGAACCGGAGGCAGGACGAGGCCGAAGTGCAGCACCAGCAGGCCGTCCTGCACAGAGGACAAAAAGGGAGGATTCAGAGGAGTCCTCAAACGCATTTATTCATTTAATTTAGTTCCAGAGGAAACAAATTATACATTTACATATGTAATTTATTTGGGCACCTACCAGTTAATCTCCTGCACCTGAGTAACACCGCAAGTGTAAGTGTGTGAGTGTGTGTGTGTGTGTGTGTATGTGTGTATGTGCGTGCGTATGTGTGCGTGCATGTGTTTTGTGTGTGTGTGTGTACGTGCGTGTATGTGTGTGTGTGCACGTGCGTGTGTGTGTGCGTTCATGCGTGTGTGTGAGTGTGTGCGTGCGGGTGTGTGTGAGTGTGTGCATGTGTGTGTGCGTGCATGCACGCAGGCAGTTCAAGATGGTGGAGCGAGAGAAAGAAAGCCATCCTCCAGATGGTGCTATAAATAGAGCAGACAGACAGACAGCAGACTAACCCCTCCCCCTTGCAGACGCACACAAAGACACACTCAGACAACCCACAGCTTCCACTGTAACCCTGGAAACCAGAGCGCCGAGACAACCAAACCCTCTGTGAAAGCAATGAGGGTGACCCGTGGAAACGGCACGTCTGAAAATAACATTCAAACACACAGCAGTGTCAGTCCTGCCACAGCCAGAATACCTCAGCACAAACAGGAGATCCCTACTGCAGCTAAATCCACAGCCAGATCAGCACAAACAGGGGATCCCTACTGCAGCTACAGCCACATCCAGATCAGCACAAACAGGGGATCCCTACTGCAGCTACAGCCACAGCCAGATCAGCACAAACAGGGGATCCCTACTGCAGCTACAGCCACAGCCAGATCAGCACAAACAGGGGATCCCTACTGCAGCTACAGCCACATCCAGATCAGCACAAACAGGGGATCCCTACTGCAGCTAAATCCACAGCCAGATCAGCACAAACAGGGGATCCTACTGCAGCTACAGCCACAGCCAGATCAGCACAAACAGGGGATCCCTACTGCAGCTACAGCCACAGCCAGATCAGCACAAACAGGGGATCCTACTGCAGCTACAGCCACAGCCAGATCAGCACAAACAGGGGATCCCTACTGCAGCTACAGCCACAGCCAGATCAGCACAAACAGGGGATCCTACTGCAGCTACAGCCACAGCCAGATCAGCACAAACAGGGGATCCCTACTGCAGCTACAGCCACAGCCAGATCAGCACAAACAGGGGATCCCTACTGCAGCTACAGCCACAGCCAGATCAGCACAAACAGGGGATCCCTACTGCAGCTAAAGCCACAGCCAGATCAGCACAAACAGGGGATCCTACTGCAGCTAAATCCACAGCCAGATCAGCACAAACAGGGGATCCCTACTGCAGCTACAGCCACATCCAGATCAGCACAAACAGGGGATCCCTACTGCAGCTACAGCCACATCCAGATCAGCACAAACAGGGGATCCCTGCTGCAGCTACAGCCACATCCAGATCAGCACAAACAGGGGATCCCTACTGCAGCTACAGCCACAGCCAGATCAGCACAAACAGGGGATCCCTACTGCAGCTACAGCCACAGCCAGATCAGCACAAACAGGGGATCCCTGCTGCAGCTAAAGCCACAGCCAGATCAGCACAAACAGGGGATCCCTACTGCCATCCTGCCCAGGGACTACGGGTGGAAATTAGCAAATTGCTATAACCCGGTACAATACATCTTTCCTTGTTTTATATAAGGTCAATGTTCTTTGTACACTGTCCCTGTTTAAATAAACTAAATAAATACAAAATACAAGCTAAAGCCACAGCCAGATCAGCACAAACAGGGGATCCCTACTGCAGCTAAATCCACAGCCAGATCAGCACAAACAGGGGATCCCTACTGCAGCTAAATCCACAGCCAGACCAGCACAAACAGGGGATCCCTACTGCAGCTAAATCCACAGCCAGACCAGCACAAACAGGGGATCCCTACTGCAGCTAAAGCCACAGCCAGATCAGCACAAACAGGGGATCCCTACTGCAGCTAAAGCCACAGCCAGATCAGCACAAACAGGGGATCCCTGGTGCAGCTAAAGCCACAGCCAGATCAGCACAAACAGGGGATCCCTGCTGCAGCTAAAGCCACAGCCAGATCAGCACAAACAGGGGATCCCTGCTGCAGCTAAAGCCACAGCCAGATCAGCACAAACAGGGGATCCCTACTGCAGCTAAAGCCACAGCCAGATCAGCACAAACAGGGGATCCCTACTGCAGCTAAAGCCTGGACGGGCTAAAGCCACTAAGCGTCTGAATTATCCATCTGATCCCTGAAACACTCACATTAACGGAAGACCCTACACCAGGGATGCTCAAATGTGACCCTTAGGGGCCAGCAGAACAGCTGATTGCCATTCTTCTCCTCTGATCAGGGACAGGGGAGTGGCATTAATTAACCAATCAGGCACTGATAAAAGCAGGAGTACAGGCCTTGAGGTGCACATCTTTAGTGTCCCTGTCCTTTAGGTTTTCATTCCAACCCTGACAAAGCACGCCTCATTCCACAGCTAGAGATCTATTGTCCTTTAGGTTTTCATTCCAACCCTAACAAAGCACACCTCATTCAACAGCCAGAGATCTACTGTCCTTTAGGTTTTCATTCCAACCCTAACAAAGCACGCCTCATTCAACAGCTAGAGCAGGGCTGCCCAACCCTGTTCCTGGAGATCTACTGCCCTGATGACTAACATGGGAACATGGTAGATCTCCAGGAGCAGGGTTGGGCAGCCCTGCTCTCTTCCAACATATCGGATGCTCAAAACAATGCAGCTGAAGATGATGAGCACACTCAAAGTGCCCATCATTCATCCCTGAGGCCATCCCAGAGGATGGGAAATAATCTCTGCATTTGCACATTTTGTGTAAAGCAGATTCATACAGTGCATTAAATAACAGATATGCATCCTGAGGCACTTCAGGCCTTCAAAGGCGAAAAACTTTAAAACAACAAAACTTTTGCACAGAAACGTCTCTTTTGGGCGAGGACGAGCGAGCTGGGAGACTCAGGCGGAGTTTGTGGCAGATTTTTCAGAGCTTCCCCCCCCCGGCGGCATTATTGTCCCAAACTCCCAGAGAAAGCGCTAACGAGCTCCTGCACTCTGACGGGAGGCAGCTCGTTACACGCAAGGGCCCCAGCGCTGGGGGAGGGGGGGAGGGGGGGGGCACGATGGAGCACTCCTGGGTCGGGACGGAGACGCGCTCGAAAGAGAGCGGTCCTCCCGACAGCCTGTCTGCCAGAGCTCGCAGCTCTGTGAGAAAAAGCTTAAGTGAGCGGTTTGAGAGAGGCGCTGTGTGTCCCACCAGAGCAATACAGCCCTTCCCTCTCACACAAAAAAGCCCCCTCCATCCAGGAGAGAAACGCCGAAAATGCCCGTGTGCTGGAGAGAGGGGCGTGTGCGCTCACGTGAGCTTTCTCCAGGCGCCATTTCCCAGAGTGCACCTCACCTCAGCGATTACGGCCACTGTTTCCAAGCAAGACTCCCTCTCACGCATGCTAACCGCCGGCGAACACGTTAACACCGTGGCTGAGGCCCTGGGAAAAATAAATAAATAAATAAATAAAACTCCAGCTGCTCCACCTTCTGGGAGGAGCTTAACGACCGTTTGGGCGGAGCCGTTGCCGGGACACGAGCTGGCCCGGTTCCTAAAGGCCTTACCCCCCCCGCCCCCGCACCCCAGCAGAGAACACCACCGTAAATCACGCCCCACCCCCCACCCCCCACCCTCGGCGTGTGCACAGGACAGTAATTCCAGTGCTGAACATGGTAATTATCAGCACAAAGGAACCAGGAAGTGCATCGCGGTCATATGTCACAAAACCCCGCAGGGCCGAGCTGCTCACGAACCACAGTGTTTCCAGCCAACGCAGCTTTTAGGTTCTGTTATGTGCCCTGAATAAACTGGCTCAATGTGCCCCCAAACCGACGTTAAACCCACGCGAAGGACAGCGGATTTAGGGGGAGAGTGCAGAGACACTGCTCCACAAGGCTTTGGGGTATTTTAGCAGAGCAGCCCGTCCAACTCCATTAGAGTCCAGAAACAGGGCAGAGTGATGGACAGACCCGCACTAAAGGCCTCAGTGTGCTTCATCCAGACTGGTTCACACGACCCGTAGTCCGACCACGTCAGACAGTGCCGCTGTTCATACCTTTCTCAAAGCCGCTAAACTCGAAGCGGGAAGCTGTCCGTCATTAAGAGGGGCGGGGTTTCATCCAAGAGTTCAGCAACCTCTGTGTCAATAATTGCGATGTAAAGAGACATACGAGTGCACCTATCGATGAACGCACTCAGACTCTGATTATGGTTCTTCTTTGAGAATTTGCAGCAGAACAGCGGTTCGGCCGAAGCAGGCCGAACCCTGAACGCAGCGCGGCCTGCTGGGACATTAACACTGAGCAGGAAAAGACCGGAGAGAAAAATAAACTGAGCAAGGACACAGAGAAGAACGCAAGCGCAGCGGGATGCTGAACAAATATGACAGGGCTGTTTTTGGAAAGAGACGCACTGTAAATGCAGCCAGACTCACCCCTCCTCCTCCTCCTCCCCTCCGCCACCACCAACATCCCCCCCTCCCCACCACCCCCAACTCCCCTGGGAGGGACTGGAATGGTCAGTGGACGTCCAGGGACAGTCTGATCTACTCATGAACGCGGAAAACTTCCTTTGAATTTCCATCCAGAACTTATGTTTCAGACAGACATTTCAGAAGGGAAACTTATCGTGGTTACTCTGTGTTACTTACTCTTCATTTGCAAATATTGTTTTAATACCATAATAATAAATCAGATATATATTTACATATGATAATGATATGTTCAGTAAAATTAAAATGCTAAAGCAGCTAAGACTAATGGCTCACAAATAAATACTGAACAGACTCAAAGAACCATAGAGCAACAACACCACCTTCAGCTCTGCTGACATCATAAAAAGCTCAATGCTGCAGAGGACACTGGGATACAAAAACTCCATAAATACCCCAGCCTGCTTTGAAACAGCAGAAGGTTACATTATTTTTTCCAGGGAGAGTTCTGGCCGACTCTGAAGGGACGCTCAAGGACTAACGCTACATGCGCGCTCAACGGACACCCCGTCGCCGGGACAACAGCCCGCCGCGCACAAATCAATATGGAAACAATAAAACAGAACGGCACCCGCTGCCGCTATCACGCTACTGAGCGTACGCTTACAGCGCCCACGCCGCCGAGGGGTGGGTATGCCCACGCTCAGGCTGCCAGGGACGGGCTGCCAGGGACGGGCTTTACATCACCGCCATCCAATCAGACGCGCGGAGCTCATTACCGCTGCTTCCTGTCACAGACACACGCCAGTTTAACGGCCTGCACTGCAGCAGCGGCTGACTTTACAGGCCATAAACAAGAGGGGTAAAGCGTGTTAGTGTGAGACAGGGGAGTGTGTTTGTGTGAGACAGGGAAGTGTGTTTGTGTGAGACAGGGAAGTGTGTTTGTGCAGCAGGGAAGTGTGTTTGTGTGAGACAGGGAAGTGTGTTTGTGTGCGGCAGGGAAGTGTGTTAGTGTGAGACAGGGAAGCGTGTTAGTGTGAGACAAGGAAGTGTGTTTGTGCGGCAGGGAAGTGTGTTTGTGTGAGACAGGGAAGTGTGTTTGTGTGCGGTAGGGAAGCGTGTTTGTGTGAGGCAGGGAAGCGTGTTTGTGTGAGACAGGGAAGCGTGTTAGTGTGAGACAGGGAAGTGTGTTTGTGTGCGGTAGGGAAGCGTGTTTGTGTGAGACAGGGAAGTGTGTTTGTGTGAGACAGGGAAGTGTGTTTGTGTGCGGTAGGGAAGTGTGTTTGTGTGAGACAGGGAAGCGTGTTTGTGTGAGACAGGGAAGTGTGTTTGTGTGAGACAGGGAAGTGTGTTTGTGCAGCAGGGAAGTGTGTTTGTGTGAGACAGGGAAGCGTGTTTGTGTGAGACAGGGAAGTGTGTTTGTGTGAGACAAGGAAGTGCGTTTGTGTGAGACAGGGAAGTGTGTTTGTGTGAGACAGGGAAGCGTGTTTGTGTGAGACAGGGAAGCGTGTTTGTGTGAGACAGGGAAGTGTGTTAGTGTGAGACAGGGAAGTGTGTTAGTGTGTGGCAGGGAAGTGTGTTTGTGTGCGGCACACGGAACACAGAATTGGCTGCCTCTCTCCACCCCTCCCGGTTTCGTAAAACACCATGAATCTCTCTCACCATTAGTTACTTAATGTAACACTAGTTATGCTTATAAAAACACATGCACACGCACACACACACACACACAATTAAATGCAAATTCATCCCCACATTTTAACCCTAACATTACTTTATTAAACCAAAATCTCTTTTGATACCTTAAGGAAAGTGTTGTCTCCCTCTTTTCCCTGCATTTCTCTCTCTTCCCTATATTCTCTCTCTCCTTCCTCTCTCTGTCTGTCTCTCAGCAGCGGGTTTTCCCGCCCTGCCGTTTCCATGGCGCAGTGGGCTGCGGTGGGGGGCGTGCTGTGAATCTCCTGCTCTTGGTGCATCTGCATGCTGGTGCGCACGTGCAGGATGCGCTAAGCACGCGCTGGCCACACCTCACAGGGACTGCTGCACACATACTCCACTGCAGAGGGGTGTGTGTGTGTGTGTGTATGTGAGTGTGAGAGAGAGTGTGTGTGTGTGTTTGTGTGTGTGAGTGCGCGCATGTGTGTGTGTGTGTGTGTGTGTGTGTGAGAGTGTGTGTGTGTATGCGTGTGAGTGTGTGTGTGTGTGTGTGTGTGAGTGTGTGGGAGAGTGTGTGTGTGTGTGTGTGTGTGTGCGTGAGTGTGTGTGTGTGTGTGTGTGTGTGAGTGCGAGGGTGTGTGTGAGTGCGCGTGTGTGTCTGTGTGTGTGTGAGTGCTGCGAGTGTGTGTATGTGGGAGTGTGTGCGAGGGTGTGTGTGTGTGTGCGTGTGCGTGTGTCAGTGCGCGTGTGTGTGTGTGCTTGTGTGCGTGTGTGTGTGTGTGTGTGAGAGAGTGTGTGTGGGAGTATGTGCGAGGGTGTGTGTGTGTGTGCGTGTGTGAGTGCGCGTGTGTGTGTGTGCTTGTGTGTGTGAGTGTGTACGTGCGTGTGTGTGCGTGCATGAGTGTGTGTGTGTGTATGCGTGTGAGTGTGTGTGTGCGTGAGTGTGTGAGTCTGTGTGAGTGAGTGTGTGTGAGTGTGTGTGTGTGTGTGTGAGAGAGAAAGTGTGAATGTGTGTGTGTGTGCTGCCCTGCCCTTGAGAACAGCTCACGCAGCAGCTCATGCGCTGTGCTGCTGCACCAAACAGATCTGAGATAAAGTCAGCTCTGGCCTTTCCCGTCTGACTCCAGCAGTCACACAGACCACACAGGAACATTAACTTACCGTGAGACAGCATTCCTACGCCTCCCTCCTCTATCCCTGACCAGACTGAGGACTGCTCCCACCATAAGCGTCAGAACAATCTTCACAGTTCATCACCTCTCTACAGCAACGCACTGCGTTTTCCCATTTCAGATCTGAGATTAAAGACCGTGTACTGACTCCCCAGAGTGCTGGTGAAGATGGCAGTGCTGCACTACTGAAACACTGATTGCAGGGTCTCTAAGGTCTCTCAAGGCTGAAGCCTCTATGTTGGGATGCTCCACACGTCTGAGGAAGCTACACCTTTCGCTAACGTCTAAAACCCGTCAGTCAGCCTCTACAGCTCTCCGCAGGCTCAAAGCTGCCTGCCCCGACTTGCGTGTGTGTGTGTGTGTGTGTGCAGCTCCGTCCGCTCCACCTGGAGACTCACCTGTAAGGCACTCGCTCCGATAGAACTCAGAACCTCCTTCAGCGACTGGTACCCGTCCAGGAGCTGCTCCCCGCAAACGACGTCCACCTGGAAAACATCACACAGACCAGCAGGTTAGGAAGCAGCTCATTACCAATGCACGGGCCGTACAGGCATTAAGCAGATGGCGGACATACTGTGAAATATTAAGTGAATAAAAAAGTAATAAAACATGAGCAATCTCTTCCAACTCCCAGAGATGACACTGACAGGCTGGAAATGGGGGCGGAGACAGTCTCACATACACCCTCCCATAAACACGCCCCTTTGCCCTCCTGTAGACACGCCCATTTGGCCTCCTGTAGACACGCCCCTTTGCTCTCCTGTAGACACGCCCATTTGGCCTCCTGTAGACACGCCCATTTGCTCTCCTGTAGACACGCCCATTTGGCCTCCTGTAGACACGCCCATTTGGCCTCCTGCAGACACGCCCATTTGGCCTCCTGTAGACACGCCCATTTGCTCTCCTGTAGACACGCCCATTTGGCCTCCTGTAGACACACCCATTTCACCCTCCTGTAGACACGCCCCTTTGCTCTCCTGTAGACACGCCCATTTGGCCACTGAAATAAAGTGAGGGGCACCAGCCTTCTCTGAGGATCCGCTGTCAACAGCATTAAAAGCTTCAGACAGCAGCAGCAATCGCACAGGGCACTCAAACGCCCATCGATCCCCCTAACCACTCATTTTCTATAACCTCCGTGTCTCAGAGCGCAGAGTAAAGACACATCTGCGGTTGCAGGCCAGGCGATCCACGCTGTCTGAGGGGCAGCTCGGACACGGCTGCCGAGCAGCGTTCAGGGGACGTTAAGATGTTTACTGTACACGGACGCGGGCGCTGCGGGGGCGGGGGTAATGGAGAGCTCTGCACTGATCTCTTTAACCGACCAGCGGATCAATGCGCCAGGGTGAGTTATTACCCAAGCAGCAGATTGCCAATTCATTCATACAGACAGGTCCCTGGAGACAATCAAGCACTCTGCACGGGCAGAGAGGCACTAATCTCACACACCCACACACACACACACAGACTCACACACACACATAAGCACACGCACACACGTGTGCACACACAGACACATACACACACATACATACATACTCACACATGCGCACACGTACACACACACACACACATACACACACGCACGCACACACACACTCACAGAGCACACATACACACACACACACACACACACACTCAGGATGAATCCTGCTGCAAGATGGAACTGAGCACCAAATACACTCATGACACAAGCTTCTCATCCTCCTTTACTTCATCTTAATATTTTAAAACATTTTAAAATGACAGACAGTTGACATTTTGATGTGCAAGACACAGAAGAAGAACCGTGCTGTATCGATTCTTCATCTAAAATTACCCAGACAAGCTCATTTAACAGCTTGGTACAGAGCATAATAAACTGCTCGATTCACACACAGGCCAGATTCATCAGACGGCTCACAAAATGTTTAATTGCTCTTTAGTGGGCTCGGCAAGCACACTCTTGATATCTTTCATATTTTTTTTTTATCTGCACTTTCTGCCCAATTTTTACTAGTCCTACAGTTTTTGCACTGCATTCAAACTTTTCATTCAAACTTGCCGGAGTGAAATGGAGAGGATTTGAGGACATCTATAGGCTGAGCAATTTTCCCCCACAGGAAAGCATTGTAAGCAAGCCCACACAATCCCTTCAGGAATTGTAAGCTTTCTAGTTTTCCTTAATACCTCAAAGGCATGAGTGTGAGCACAGCTCTTTAAAAAATAAAGTTAAAAATAAACTGTGTGATGACATTTTCTTTTCTATTCAAAGTTAAGAAGATGCAGACGAGGCTGTTTTTCCTTATGAAGGTAACCACGGTTACTGAACTCATTGTTCAGCAAATTTAAGCCAAGATCCTTGTGTGGGAGGCTCCTGGTATCTTTTAACCCCAAACTGCACCCCCCACAGCATACATTTCCCACGTGTCTGCGCTGCATTACTGCATGGGAAATGAAGGTCCTCAACTCAGGACGGTTGCTAAAGATCAGACCTGAGTCAAATACTTTTCTATACTTTACTGATCTTGTCTGGTGTATTGGAACCAATGAAACACTCAAAAAGTGCAAACCCCACCTTCTGGTCATATTGGCAGGCTCAATTATACCAGGCAAGATCAATAGAGCACAGAAAAGTATTTGAATCCAAAACAAATATGTATTTGACCCAGGTCTGCTAACGATCCTCTGGCCCTTCTCTAAAGAGCAGCAGTGAGAACACCGGGGTCCAGGCCAAAGTCCCAAAAGCCTGGCCATGGCCACCTTATCACCCCCTGCATCTGATTGGCTACACAATCCCTGGCATTTCTACCCACACTGACTCCCCAGGGGTTCGGTGAGAAAGAGAACAGAGCTCCCAGCTGAGCTCCCAGCTGAGCTCCCCACACAGCAACTGGCCGAGCTCCCCGCACAGCTCCCCGCTGAGCTCCCCGCTGAGCTCCTAGCTGAGCTCCCCGCACAGCTCCCCGCTGAGCTCCCCGCTGAGCTCCTAGCTGAGCAACCAGGCTAAATAAAGGATAAAAGCAAAGAATTAAAACCCTCCAGGCTTGTTATCCAGAGCCAGGCAGGACGGGAGCGTGGCAGTGCACTGCAGTGGTAAATGCGACGCATGCGCTGGATGCAGCTGAAATGCACTGCAGTGGTAAATGCGACGCATGCGCTGGATGCAGCTGAAATGCACTGCAGTGGTAAATGCGACGCATGCGCTGGATGCAACTGAAATGCACTGGAGGGGTAAATGCGACGCATGCACAGGATGCAGCTGAAATGCGCTGGACGGGTGAATGCGACGCATGCGCTGGATGCAGCTGAAATGCGCTGCAGTGGTAAATGTGGCGCATGCGCTGGATGCAGCTGAAATGCACTGCAGTGGTAAATGCGACGCATGCGCTGGATGCAGCTGAAATGCACTGCAGTGGTGAATGCGACGCATGCGCTGGATGCAACTGAAATGCACTGGAGGGGTAAATGCGACGCATGCACAGGATGCAGCTGAAATGCGCTGGACGGGTGAATGCGGCGCATGCACTGGATGCAGCTGAAATGCACTGAAGGGGTAAATGCGACGCATGCACTGGATGCAGCTGAAATATGCTGGAGGGGTAAATGCAACGCATGCACTGGATGCAGCTGAAATGCGCTGGAGGGGTAAATGCGACACATGCACTGGATGCAGCTGAAATGCACTGGAGGGGTAAATGTGACGCATGCACTGGATGCAGCTGAAATGCGCACGAGGTGCAGAGGCTGCGGGGGTGCCCTTGGGGCCGGTGCTGCGTTGGCGGTCACCTCCAGCCACCGCGCTAATCCCGCTGCGACCCCGCCCGGAGCAAGCTGGACGCCACGCCCTGCCCCGCCTGAACAAGACAGGAAGTGATCCGCTTTTTTTTCTGCGTTTTCGTCCAATCGGCTGCAGGGCTTGGCCAGCTGCAGGGCAGACTGCAGTGATGAGTCTGTGAGGAGCTCAGTGACTTTTCAATGACACCCCCACCCCATACAGACAGCCTAATACACTCACACACCCATAAACAGCCTAATACACACACCCCACACACACACACAGTCTAATACAATACACACATACACCCCATACACACACACTCGCTCGCTCACTCACTCACTCACTCACTGACTCACACACTCACACATACGCAGTCTAATACACACACACCCACCCCACATACGCAGTCTAATACACACACACACACACACACACACACACACGCGCGCAGTCTAATACACACACACACGCACACACACACACACACACACACACACACACACACACACACACAGAAGGACAGTGTGGAAGGTTGCTACTGTGCGCTTTGTGTTAAAAATGTCAGCCATGCTCGAGTGGCTCCTGCCGCATGGGAGCAGCGATAGTGCACGCAGTTTAATGAAGAGAAAAGAAACACATTTAAATCACTCCCTATGCACACGTTTTCCCAGAGAGGCGTTTGGGTGACAGATAAGCCTGCACAGCATTGCTACAGTACCTGCCCCAGGGAACAGAGTCCCGCCCCCATGCCCCCTCATTGGCCGCTCAGCCTGTCAGTCAGGCAGGCTGAAGACAACACACAGTAAAACTCAATTAAAAAGGATCCCCCTTGGGTCCTCAGTTTTTGGTTTTGGTTGACCTCACTGCTGAAAGTCCACTTCCGAGTACAAAGAATAGCTTCAGCAGCAGAGGCAAACCAACCTAGTGCCTTCAAAGCCTAGCTTGTTCTGAGATGGTTGCTACCTAGCACTAGAAGCAGCCAAAAAGTGAGCATTAGTGTCTAACAAAAAACGGTCAATTTCAGACCTAAATGCAGGGCCGTATCTTATCTAAGGTAAAAAGCAAATGAACCAGAGTCACATTACAGAGTGCTTCACATCCCCTTTAAGATCCTAATCTGACAGATGACTCTTCAAACCCGTTATGCGCCAAGTTCTACACCATCTGTCCTGCTGAGTCTGTGTTAACACCAACACCTCCACCACTACCAAAAACCCGTACAGGATTTAAAAGCCAAGCCAGTCAGAACCCACATGGCTATGGCTGAACGGGGAAGGGATTCTGTTATAAAACGGGGAAGGGATTCTGTTATAAAACGGGGAAGGGATTCTGTTATAAAACGGGGAAGGGATTCTGTTATAAAACGGGGAAGGGATTCTGTTGAGAACAGCCACTGCATTTGCTTCACATGAAGCCTGTTTCTGAGACAAGCAACAAGCAAAATGCAGCCCATATATGCTTTAACTTATTGGAACAAAGGTGACTGAAGCAGTTTATAATAATGTTGCAAATTTGCTTTGTACATGCACAGACATAGATGCCAATCTGAAAGACTCTAATCTAATTTTACATTTAAATGATAGGGAAGGTTCCCCTGGAGCTTATAATCCAGCAATTACATTTCATGCAAGTGCAAATTGGTCATAATTCGGGAACAACGAGCTTTGCCAAGAAAGCGGTGGGTTGCAAAAGATGAATCATTCATTTCAGCCGGAGTCTTAATTATTTAAGATCCCCTTCTCAAATTAGAATTCGCCAAAGGAAACGGAATGAGCCGGAACAAGTCATTTTGAGGAGAAAAAACACCGCCCACAATCCCCATCAGCACATAACGGTGACAATCCTCGTCGGAAGAGAAAGAAACAAGGAGAGAAACGATTCATTTTTAATAGAGCTGCGTCCTGACTTTGGAGAATATAACCAGCAGAAAAATCTCATCGTAAGAACAACGTTCATTGCTGAGCAGGACCCAGATGGACCTTTTGGAAATCCCAGTGTCTGGGGTTTGACCACATTTTGATCTTTAGATGACTTGAGCAGCTGATTTTATGCCGTCGGCGTCCGCCTGGTGACAGGAACGCGAATTTAGCGTCGCGGGAATCAGAGGCTAACGTCAGCCGCTCCCAGAACAGCAGAAACGAGCCCTCCTGACAGATATATTGCTCTTGTTTCATAAAATACTTCACACAAGACATTAAACGCTATTTAATTTCATCTGAAATGAAATAAAGCCCCAGAAGTGGCTGCTTGTTTATAAATCATTTCCTTTTAACTAATCATTATGTTCAGTGGTACAGTGATTAAAACATGCTGCTACAACACGAATCTGAAACTCATTTTACAAACAGGATGTTTTCCCCGGCCAGTTCTAGCCGGCTGTATTTAAAACCTGTGCCCAAATCAGAGAAAAAAGACTTACTATTTCTACAGATAAAAAGGCTGCCTTTAAATAAATCATATGTAATCTGTTCACTAACTGAACTGAATGCAGAAGACATTCAAAATCACTGAATCAAACATTAAGCTCCTGAGAGTTCGCCCCGATCGATCACTAAGCTTCAGAGAGCTCGCCCCAACCTGAGAGCTCACCCCGACCAATCAAAAGCTCCCGGGAGCTCGCCCCGAGCAATCACTGAGCTCCTGAGAGCTCGCCCCAACCAAACAAAAGCTCCCGGGAGCTCGCTCCGACCAATCACTGAGCTCCTGAGAGCTCGCCCCAACCAATCAAAAGCACCCGGGAGCTCGCCCCGACCAATCACTGAGCTCCTGAGAGCTCGCCCCAACCAATCAAAAGCTCCCGGGAGCTCGCCTCGACCAATCACTGAGCTCCTGAGAGCTCGCCCCAACAATCAAAAGCACCCGGGAGCTCCCCCCGACCAATCACTGAACTCCAGGGAGCTCGGCCCGACCAATTACTGAGGTCCCGAGAGCTCGCCCCGACCAATCGCTGAGCTCCCAGGAGCTCACCCTGACCAATCACTGAGTCCCGAGAGCACACCCCGACCAATTGCTGAGCTACTGAGAGATCGCCGAGCGTTTTGGCCCAGCTCGCCCTGACCAATCGCTGAGCTCCTGAGAGCTTGTCGAGCGTGTACAGCCCGGCTCTGATGAATAATGCAGTCACTTTTGAACTGAAGGCCCTGCAAAGCCCTGTAAGACTTCAGCACGCTCTGGTGAACATGCACAGTGTCTCCTGCCCGCCACTGTGGCATCACAAACCCCCCCCCCCCCCCCTCGCCAAAGCCCACGTGCATCCTCCCTCAAACATGCTCGAGCACATTCGCTACTTTAAACTTGTGTCTTCATTTCAAAGTCATATGAAACAAACATCTCATTTATATATAATGCATTTTACGCAACGCCCAGCCTAAAACCCTTGCAAACACAACAAGCCTGGACTGCGCGGGTCAGAGCGACTGTATGGGAGAGCAAATGGGGGGAAACACTGGAAGAAAGCAGAATCATTTCCTTATTCATGTACACATACACATATACTCATACATACATGTACACATACACATACTCAAACATACACATACACATACACTCATACATACATGCACACATACACAAATACTCAGACATACATGTACACATACACATATACTCATACATACATGTACACATACACATACTCAAACATACACATACACATATACTCATACATACATGCACACATACACATATACTCACACATACATGCACACATACACATACTCAAACATACACATACACATATACTCATACATACATGTACACATACACATAGTCAAACATACACATACACATATACTCATACATACATGCACACATACACTCACACATACATGCACACATACACATACTCAAACATACACATATACTCATACATACATGCACACATACACATATACTCATACATACATGCACATACTCAAACATACACATACACTCATACATACATGCACACATACATATACTCATACATACATGTACACATACACTCATATATGTACACATACACATATACTCATACATACATGTACACATACACATATACTCATACATACATGTACACATACACTTATACTCATACATACAAGTACACACATAATTATACTCATACATACATGTACACATACACATATACTCATACATACATGTACACATACACATATACTCATACATACATGTACACATACACTTATACTCACATACAAGTACATACATACTTATACTCATACATACATGTACACATACGCATACACTCACACATACATGTACACACACACACATATATTCACACATACATGTACACATACACTTATACTCATACATACACTTACACTCATACACACATGTACACATACAATTACACTCATACATACATGTACACATACACTTACACTCATACACACATGTAAACATACACATACTCACACATACATGTACACATGCACAGATACTCATGCGGGTAGAGTGCTGTAATAGGTGCTGCGTGTGTTTTTGTTTTTGGTGAAGCCCTGATTGGTTGAAGTAGCCAGTGTGCTGTGGACTGCAGTGCGTGTGTGTGCTGAAAGCCAGCTCTCACTGCCACTCCCACTCTATTAATTATTCATGATCTGGCACACAGTAGGGGGCGAGTCTCTCACCACTTACTGCACTCCCAATTCTATCAACAGAAAGAGGAAAGATTTAACAGGAGACCATGTTCAAGGAGAGAACTGCTGTTCCACACTCACTGCACCTACCTCTTCAGTACAACACGTTTCCCACTTTTCAGAATTAAAAAAAATACTCTGCAGCCAAGCTCCAATTTTATTTTTACAGGTTTATGGGGACCTGTTTTATGAGGATCCGGTTTATGAGGATACGGACATAAGGGAAATTACTTCACATTCATTTAAAAATCGCTCCAATCAATCAATCTGGACATCTGGCTGACACCAGTAGCATTTACAGCATCATTTCAACGCCTCCCACAGACGGGTCAGACATCCAATCAGAGTCTAATCACAATCTGAACACCATGGAGTGAGCCTGTCCTGGCCACATTCACACATCCATTCCTCACCACTTCTGGATGATTCAGCATCTTGGATCTCCAGATTTTTATCCTCAGACATCTTTGCCGTATACAGTGACATATTCTCCTCTTTTAAAGATTAGAGAAATAAAGATCCTGCTTCACAGAACCTCAATGCCAGCTATAAACTTATTCTTGTAAATAAGCAGCAGATTAGAATGCACAGCCAGAGACCGAACAGAATCAGATTAGAATGCACAGCCAGAGACCGAACAGAATCAGATTAGAGTGCACAGCCAGAGACTGAACAGAACCAGATTAGAGTGCACAGCCAGAGACTGAACAGAACCAGATTAGAGTGCACAGCCAGAGACTGAACAGAATCAGATTAGAGTGCACAGCCAGAGACTGAACAGAATCAGATTAGAGTGCACAGCCAGAGACCGAACAGAATCAGATTAGAGTGCACAGCCAGAGACTGAACAGAACCAGATTAGAGAACACAGCCAGAGCAGAGAGACCGGCCATTAAACATACTGCAGTCTTCCCTTATTGGAGGATATGCTATCGGTGTGGTCTCAGATATAACCAATGCAAGTGGCCTGTTCGCCACAGAACCCCAGCCGACTCCGCCTTCCACTAAGTACAGGTTTTATAAAGTCTGAAAGGAGTACAAGAGAGATCGGCCATTTTTGCCATCTTTCACAAAGACAGTCATTTTAAGAGAGGCTGCACAGTTTGAGGAAAATCTAAAAATCTGCTTGCATGAAGCGTGAGGCAATCTGAGCAGAACCCCCCCCCCCCCCCCCCGCGCCCCCCACCCAGCGCATGATGAAAGAGGGCCGCTGCAGGGTGTAATCTGAAATATCAGCTGACAGAGGTCTTCGCCGCGCCCCTCCCTCCCCTGTAAACACCAGCCGGCCCGGTGTTTCTCGCCGATAAGCCTGTCCCGCTCCGTGGGACCGCGGGCTCGGACTGCCTGCCAATCGCTGCGTCTGGAGCCCGGCACTAGACCCCACGGACGGGACCTGCCATCCCGGGACACGCCCCTCTCCAGCTATGCACCAGACGCTGCCGCATCCCACCCGGCAGCATGCGCCCGTCGCCGTGGTAACGCCGCAACGTAACCCCGTGCAGTGTAATAGCCGTGGGTGTTCTGACAGGGGAGGGGGGGGGAGGTCGAGCAGGATCATCACAAACAGCACGGCACTGCACCGTACTCTGCTCGCTCGCTCGCTAACAGGAGTGCTATTAGCCGCTAGTCCGCTCGCTCGCTAACAGGAGCGCAAGTAGCCGCTAGCCTGCTCGCTCGCTCGCTAATGGGAGCGCTATTAGCCGCTAATCCGCTGAAGGACGTCAGCCAGACGGGCGTCGCCGTCGGGCTCGGTCCGAGGCTCACCTGGCAGCCGGAGTTCAGCTCCATCTTCCTCCTGATGAAGAGCTCCACGTGGCGGACGGTGGCCTCGCCGGACACCCGCACGTACTTCCTCTCCAGCGGCTGCGCGGGAACAGAAACGCACCAATCAGGGAGAAGGAAGAGGGGGCGGCCCCTGCTGGGAAGGGTAAAGCGCTTCCACATCTGCGCCTGCGATGGCAGGTGGTATTACGCACACTCAACCTGGATGAGCACCAGAACAATGGAACACCTCACTCAATGCACATTTATAGTTATTTATCAAACTGAAGAATTTGGTATGGCTCTGCACAGTACCAGGGTGATGAAAACTAGACTGAAACTACAGGCAAAATAATGGCCGTGGAGGTGTTTTTGAAAGGGCAAAACAACTGAACGCTCTTCTACAATTCTGATGCTCTTCCACAGAAGCCCATATCTTACTGCCAGGGGGCTCTGCTGGATAATGAAGCTTTCTGGGGGTGGGGGTGGGGGTGGGGGTGGGGGTGTGGGGGGGGGGGTTGTCGTGACAGCAGCCAGCCTGCTCTCCACTCCGCACTCCCGTTAAGAGCTCCAGTTTCACCCCCGCCGTGACCTCACTCCAGCAGGAAGGTCACAGGAGACGTCACTAGCCACGGCTCCTCCAGGAGCTCACGCCAAAACAACAGGGCCGTGCTTCAGAAGCGGTCCTCCCTGCTTCAGCACGCTTACCCATAATTCCAACTGGTCAGCACATGTCAGGTTTTCGCACGTAACCAATACCAATTTCCAACTCTGTTCAATGCTCAATACAAAATTTAATTTTAAATAAGTCAGCAATTACCTTGTAGTTTTCAATTCCTTCCTCTGCTCTGTAAAATATGAAACAACATGAATGTTACATTGTGGTCAATTTTAATTTATCACATTCTAATGAACAGCCCTCAACCGCCCTCAACCTTTTCAGCCACGCTCCACTCAATGGCTGCTCTCCAATTTTTTCAAGGGCACTACCAGACACACTGCTCCTATTATGCACCTTGGAATAATCTGCTAAATTAAATGAAGGAACTGATAACCCTGAGAAAGTGTAAATCCTTTGTTTGGGATACTCCAGAAGAAAATGGTGATTCTTTCACAGTGTAGGATACTATGCTGTGTAGACTGGAGTTAACCTACTTAGTGCAGGTGTTCTCTGCGTGTTACTGTGTCATTACGCAGTTATGTTACACAGGAGTCCGCTGGATTTTATTTCTGCCTTCTGAGCCAAGTCTCCCCTGATTTTCATCTCAAAGGACTTCCTGGTTAAATCAAGGTTAATGCTCGGAATGAAATTCACCGTAATAAACAGTAGATTTTATTTTATACAGGCATAATCCCTTACAAGTATTACAAGAGCACTGCCTCACTGCAAATGTTAAAGCTGTGGCCCATCTCCAAACAATGAGGCGGCAGGTGGTAACCCCCCCCCCCATCCATAAGCACAGCTCACTGCGGGGAGATTCACACATTTCTATCCGACCACTGACCTTCTGCCTTTCTTCTGCAAAATCAAAAACCCAGAGGTGGCTGAGCATTAAACAGAACCTGCATTTGAAACGGACGCTCCAGAGTACGGCGACTCCTGTCCTTTGACATGTAATTAAAACCGCAGGCAAGAGGGATGATTTCTTACGGACTTCACACGGTGCGGATCCGGCCACGTGCGCGGCCCCGCCCATAACGACAGCTACAGTGTCTGCAGTGGCGCGCGCTCTGCACAGAATGCCGGCTCCTCCTTACGCAACACAGATAACAAAGCGCTAAATCAGACTCGCAAACCTCCGCATGCTGCCCGCTTTTCACACCCATTTTCACATGCATTCGATCGGCTCACGTTTATCAAAAAAAGAAAGAAAAAAAAACACAGGCACGTCGAGCACGGAATATTGTGATAGATTATATATTCACGTGTTAACGTTTGTAAAATCGCTTCCTTGGCACCCCAGCGTGCGCTCAGACAGGTTCATGCGCTGGTTTTGTTTAATTTGAAGCAGAGATACAGGCGTGGTTAGAATGCATTATGAATCTGCAAAATATATATATTTTAAATCATACAACTGAAATCACCTTCCGTGCACAAGACAAAAGCAATCCAGAAAATGTACATGTCACAGTGGAGAGCTACTCTTCCCCATGATATACAACTGTGCTATAAGGAAAGTAGCAAGCCCATGGACAAAGCACACAGTAAACCTCGGCATTTCATCCGCATGCACACAGCACACTAATATAACCGCCTGCTTATTTTACTCAGGGCTTATCCGGGTTAATCAGGCGCCTACAGCTAGAGTTCAATTTTAAAAGCAAAAACCACACAAAGGACAGACAGGTCACCCTGGCTTATCCGTACTGAGAAAATCAGCTCGAAGGTGTTATGGGAACACGCCCACGAAATGTGAACGTGACCGTATCGCCACCTCCTGGTGAAATACGGTACTTCCCTGGATAAGAAAAGGCTGGACTGCAACGCGCCCCTTTGACTGTTATAGAAATTTTAATACAAGGTCATGTACCAGTGATTCTTTTTTTTAAATAAAAAAAAATATTTATTGTGAAAAAAATCATTGACAATAAATATGTTTATTAATTCAAGTTCTCTCCAAGAGTGATAGCTCTTAGTGATAGTGATAGTGATAGCTCCATCTTTTATGAAGAACTGAGCTAGTGGTACAATATTTTTTTCTTAAATGTGAAAGAGAGACACTGACCCAACAAACTCAAGCATGAGGGAGACGTCCAGCTCGGAGGGGATGGTGAACACAGACTGGGGCAGCTGGTCCTTCTTCAGCTTGCCAGGCTTAACTGAGGGCATGGGCGAGACGGGCACTGGAAAGTCAATACAGCGACCGTCAAGACTGAGTAAGGGCACAGGTGACCGCACAACCCTGAGACACAGCACAGGCAACCCTCACAGAGACCCACAGCACAGGCAACCCTCACAGAGACTGATATCCAGAGTGGCTAAAAATGCAACAGCAGGAGCAGAGAACAAATTCTAACGCGTTTATAATTCCAGCCATTGAATTTCCCGCCTCTGCCAAATCCTCTTGTTTCTTTCCTCAATTTGTTCCGCTTCAGAAATCCTCTTTCTGCTAAAATGTGCTCCATACACGCATGTGCTGGTTAAACACACTAAAACGTTCAAACATGCTGATGTACCTCTGCAGAAACACAGGTCTGAGTTTGTACAATAGAACGCTTTTACCTGGCTTTGGAACCTCCAGCCCCCTCTGTTTGTAGAAGGCACACATTCGCTCCCTCTCTCCTAAAACAAAAGCCCCAAACATTTTAGTCGCCTATTTCTAAAAAGCATAAGGAAACAGTTCCCACATTTTCCTTTAAAGCAATATATCCCTTGTGGAAAAATATCACTGCACATTATTACATTAAAATAGTTTTTGGTAGGTTTGTTTTAGACTCCTGCTATTTGTGCAAATAAAGAACAAAACTGCCCAACAGCATTTTTAAGAGGATTAGTATCTGTCATTCCCAACCCGAATATAAGTTATATGTCCGGTGTTACTCACTATCTCAGCTTCTACATTTCTTCCTGATTGACAAATTGTGCACTTAACTTTTGATTGTGCACTTTTTGTCCAGATCTCTTTTTTTAAATCAGCTTTTCAAATACTAAATCCTGACTTGATCCTGAACTCAACTGCGTAACATAGAGGAGACCACATTATAATCTAACCGGCATACAAGTGTCTTTCATTACTGTTACTTACTTTCTTCCAGATCTGGAAGCATCTTGAACACAATGTCCTGTAACTGTCTGTCTGGCCTGTTAAGAGAAAAAACTATGCATTTAATATAATATAGCTTTACCTTTCAAACAGAGAACATTGTGATGGCAGACATTTTACCGATCAGGATAAAAGAAAGAACAGATCACATGACTCTCACAGTACAGACCCCTTCAAAGTTTGTAAACAGTTATGATGTAACAAAATAACAAAGACACGCATTTGGGCAAAGATGAGCATTTTGGCTACAGAAAACAAGCTGGGTGACTATGCAGAGCAGTTAAACTTCAGAGTAACTTCAGAGACTGGGCAAGTTATGTCAATAAACCTACCCTACCAACCAGCGAAAATCTTCTAGATTCCTATGGTATAGCTGACTTGGGTGTTGCCAGATCACATTTACTGGGACACGGAGAGTGCCAATGTGCTAGATAAGATGGGATCATACCTACTTTCTGGGCAGCAGTAAAACTGAATCATATTTACACAAAACTGCTTAGCTACCTCAGGGATGATCTAACCAAGATATTGGTTATGTAAAAGAAGTGTTTGCGATGGCTGACAGGGGGCAACTTCACGATTGCAGTCCTGCGCAGAATGACTGAGGGCCATTTATATAAGCTTGCTTTGGCAATGTTGATTGCACCTGCATGTTTTTGTAAACAAAACACATTTTTAAAAGATACGAATAAACAGGCTTCATATTTTTGTACCACTGATATCCCACCGTTACCTCCAAAAGTAATGGCAATCAATGTGAAGACGCTGTCACTGTTGTTATACTTAGGATAGGTTTAAACTTAGTTTAAATGCAAGTGCTAGGGGCCTGCGCCCCAGTACAGCACTGAGTCGAGCAATGCCTCTGGTAGATGATAACACAAAATGGTTCCCTGAACACTGGCCAGACATACATGTATTTGGTTGAGAAACCTAGAATATACACCTGTCACACGGCTTTTTCCATAATAACAAAGCCGCACTTCCGTTGCCAAAATGCCCGCGCGTGTATTTGATGGCGTAGGCAGTGAAAGGGTATATATGGTGTTACAGATAATCACTGTGGAGCTGTAGCTCCCTCTGGCGTTAACATTGCCATGGTAATAAACTCTCGTGGGTAGGCAGTCTATTTGCAGCACAACACTAACAGCCTACAGCAGCAAATTAAGATACGGCTTCTTCATGAAATTTAGGCTATTTCTTGGCTATTTCATTTTTAAAATATACTCGAAATGTAGTGATCACAACCGCAGCTAGGAAAGGGTAAAACTTACATAAAATAGAGTACATTAAAATTAATTTTTCAAAAGAGCGTTTGTGCTGTACCTGATATTGTACAGTGGCTGGGTCTGATGAACAACAATGTTGCAATTTGGACACCGGTTGCTGTAAAAGAAGTGTTTCACGATGCAGCTTTTGCAGACTGGAGACAAATAAAAACAACAAAGGAGAAAAAAATACATTTATTGCAAATAAGGATCACAGTTATACCCACTTCAAGATTACGTCTAGAATGTCTTGCCACAGTCTTCCCGAAGTTGGGAACTATCAGATAAAACATTGTCGTGTAACTTGTGATTCTGGCTCAAAGACACGCACTGATAACGTTAACTGTATCAGCATTAACGGATAACTAGTAAAAGTCTGAATTATGCTTTGAAACTTACATGTGTGTAGACATTCTGTAATAGTAGTGGCATCGATGTAGAAGCCATTGCAGAGGGCACAGCGTATGTAGGGGTAGAACTGAGTGAGACTGAGTGAACGCTGAGCACAATGAAAGAGGGTTTAAAATTAGTTTTTTTTAAATAAGTAAATCAGCTCACATTGCACCGAGCTATAACACTCATTGCATGATAACAATAACTGAAACAAATTACTTGTCAATGCGCATTCAGCTGATATAGTACGGGAATATTTCCAGTTAACGTGATTCAATAAAACAGTGTTAATGATAGATAATTGCCATGGTCAAGAATAAAAAGACTGCAATCCCTACTTCATTCAAAAAACATTATTTGAATATATGCTTGTGCGAGTTGTGATCATCTGTTATCAAACTGGAGTGGTCTATGGCATTCTGAGTTCCACTAAGCCTAGCCTAGCAAACTGGCCAGCTAAGCAAACTTTGATGGATTACATTGTGACAACATAGCTGCTTAGGCTAGCTAGCAAGGTGTAATTTCGTTGCAATAAAGAAGAAACTTGGTCTATATAGCTAACAAACTGTAGGTAATGCTAAATAATTATCCACGTTAGCCAGCTACTTAACACGCTTCTAACTTGAAGATTCACCGGTAAAAGTGTCTCACCAGCTAACGTTTGCTAACGTTAGCAAATACTCATTAGAAGCTATCGTGATGTTAGCACTCTGATAGCTAGCTGGAAAATTATGAAGACACTTTACCTCGTCGTCGGTACCATCATTGGACTCCCTGTCGTCAACGGTACCCAAATCGTGGTTTTCGCAGGGCTCCCCTGATCTTTCAAAGTCCTGATTCTGTTTATCAGCCTCTGTGCCATTTTCCACCGTGTGCCCGGCGTCGGGTTCCCGCATTTCTTCCATGTCTACCACGAGCTTTTGGCGCACAGCGCAGTATTTGCACACACAGTGCTGCAGCCGCCTCTGGTCCTTCAGCCCACGGTGCCCCAGGGAAACTGGAAAAGAAGCGGTAAACAATGTACCGACCACCGACCTACAGCAACAGGCTGCGAGCGCTGCGACAGCCGTAAAGAGAGCGTGGACCCCGAGGGCACTGTGTGGAAGGCGCTAGCTAGCAGGCTAACGTTAGCAGATTGCCTGGCTCGGCTGATTCCAGATCAGCACACGCAGCTTTTCCAGGCCATGGGATAAGGATGCGAATGACACCGGTTTTGGACAATATAAACTGATACAGGTTTGGTCAGAAGCAAGGCGGTGGTTTCGGAGTGTGATCATAGACCGTAGATCCAAAATCAAAATAAATATGTTGTAAATATCCTTAATTGCATGCAAAAATGATAATTAATAAAACCCTACCAATTATGTTTTGACGAGTGTACATGGAAGCATACACAAACACGCCAACACTTAATGGATAACTGAGTAGGCTATGAGAAAATAAAATTTACTTATAATGCTCCCGACCTGTGATATGACATTTATCATGTTTGTAAATGTGAATATTTTGTAAATACACTTTTTAAACGCAGGATTCAGGATTGCATCCAGTTTACATTAAAATGTACTTTTAAATAATGCTTAAAATATCTTAAAATTGTGATGCCTTATGATCTGCCAGTGATAGTTTTATACTGCAAAAGTAGACCAATACCCAATTTAGTTCAAACACACAGTTGCTTCACTTACAGATCAAATGCATGCCCATGAGTTTCCAAGGTGGGGTAAAAATATTTAATTTAGAGGATCATTCAACACAACCATTTCCATTCTTACTCCAGTAGGCTTTCAGTGGAATTAGATTATATTTATTGTGGAATATTAAATCGTGCACACTGCATGACACTCAGTGTGCAAAATATCAACCTACCTTAAACACAGCCCAAGTGTCAGTATTTCCTGTCTGTTAAGACTAGTGATAACATTGCCGTTCTTCTGAAGTATTTAATGTTGTGAAGTCATGCAAGTACACTAGCCAGTATTTCTTCAATTAACTGTTTGCGGAGCTCCTGGCAGATTCACTGGAGGACACGGGCTAAGTTTTGTTGATCGGGACACTCAAAGGGCACTGACACCATATATTGGCACCACACTGAAATGCAGAATCTGGAGAGTTTTTAGCATACCACCCCTGGCTTTGCCAATACCCATTTGTTACCCACAGATTTCAGTGATCAATGATCCACAGAATCAGAACTGTGGATAAAAACTGTGCAGTCATTACTCTGGTGCAAGCCACTTCCTGTGGGATTTGCACACATTTGACTGTGACATCACAGTTCCACTTGAAATACTGCACATCACTGGTCTCCATGCTCCATAGCAGGGGACATGTGCAATAGCCCCTCCCCCATGAGCCTCTTCTCAGGGCTGCCTTTCTCCATGTTTTCTGATCAAACTTCCCCATTTGGATTTGTCAGTAATCACGATTCAATCTGCCAGCCACTCAAATATCTGTTTGTTAAGCTTTTTTAAGCTTTGCAGGTGCAACTTTATAATCTTCATAATTTTGATCCAGAGCTAAGCTTTGAAAAATGATGTCCAGACTAGAGCGTACATTAACCTGTACCAGCCAGCCACCAGCACTTCTTACACAGACCTTCAGTGCAGGGGTAACGCTGGATTGCCTCATCATGCACTCTCGCTTGTTCCCAACCATAAAGTAGTTCGCTATAACACAATAACTTAAAAGCAAAGTATAAGATTAATGTTGTTAAAAGTACCTAAAAACAAAGAGAACATGTTTCACATTGGAGCAGAGCTTAAGCAAACTGGACAGTTTACCGATTACAGATTCCTTTGAGATTTTCTTAAGGTTTCCCCTGATGTTTTAATATCCCACTGCTGTGAAAAGTTAGGTCCAATAGAGTACTGAGATTTAATTCTATGAGTGCCATTTCCATATAAATATATAAATTAATCTAGGCCTCAGTGTCCATATTATGCTTTATATAGTAGACTACATTATATAGTACGGCATACATTTTGTAAATAAGACACTTTTGCCTTTTTTGCCATTTATTTTAAAGTCGAAAATGTAGGGTTCAGAAGGGTTGTCATCTTCATGTATGTAAAGCCAGCTTCCAATTCACTCTGTACAACAGAGTGCAGATCGAAAACAAATCTGCAAAAAAAAAAACGAGAAAGAGAAAACATATGAAACAGATGAGGGTAAACAGCCTACTGCATACATAACAGCACCTGCCTGAAAGTGAAATTCCCCCTTAAAGCTGTGTGTGTGTGTGTGTGCATGTGTGCATGTCTGTATATATGTGTGTGTGTGTGTGTGTATGTGCATGTGTGTGCATATATGCATGCGTGTGTGTGTGTGTTGGATTGCACCATGGGACAAACAGAAGATGCACTCACCACTGACTACTTGGCTGTAATCTGTTTCTGTTTCTTGGGCTTCAGCTTAAAGAACAGGATGATTGCAGCGATGCCAGCGTATGTGGCCAGCACACACTGCAAATGTAAAGGCACAGCCATGCACAGTTACAGCCCTCAATGCAGCACAACCCTAATTAGCGGCAATGCACAATATGGGCCGATTTCAATCACCAACATGCCTGCCCGTGTTGGCCAATATGGATGAAACCCTGCTTTACTGTGCAAATACAAACTGAAACCAAGTTTCAGCATTCAAGAGCAAAGATGTCAACTTAACATATGAAGGAAAAAATCATCATATGAAGGAAAAAATCATCACATTTGATTTGTGTAGCAAAATATTTCAACCTGCTGACTTTGTCATTTAGGCAAGAGTGTATATAGCTTTGCTTGTGTCTTTGGCTGATAAAATGATTAAATCATAAATTAGAGAGTTTCAGATGCCAATGATTAGGTCTCTGTCTGAGCAAGACATTTTCACTAAGTTTACAGCATCAGTGGCACATCAAATGCCAGGCCGGGTATGTTGCATCATTGCATGTCTTACAGCATATGACCCACATCGGTATTATTCCCTGATATCAACACGGCCCGAAATTATTGTGCACCCCTACTAATTAAACAAGTTAGTAGTTATACAAACATCTTAAAACATCACCAATGCTTAAAGCACGGTTACAGATTGTATAAACAGTCAATTATTTTGATCTCCAGCAGTAACGTTAATTCAAAGAGCCAATTTATTAATAATCTACAACCTTGCCATGCATGTAACCATCAAGTGCAACTACAGAAATGCAGCACAGCGAGCACGTGATCTAATTTATCCTGGGTTTTCGAAGTGCTCTGAATTCATACTGAATCAATGTTCAATTTCCATTCAGTTGCAGATTCAGCATAAATAATCTGCATCGTTTCGTTTAACTTACATTTCTCCTTCCTGTAATAGTGTAGCTGTTGAAGTGTTTAGCAAAGCCAGTAAACTGGTGTTGAGTTCCAGCATCATGTCCTGCCATGGTTGATCTTCTCCGGTAAGGATATCCTCCTGTAATGACAAATTTGCTCGAAATCTAACGTGCCTTTTTAAAATTTAACTCAGCAACACTAACCAGCTACTGCGACACAGGTTAACTAACACGCAAGCAAACTAAACAGCCAGTGCACCAATTATGTAGTAAGTAATAGCGGCACAAAAAATGTTCACCAATTTTAGGGGCATTTAACTTTAGCAGCAAGGTGTACGTTACGCACGGCTAGCTAGTGTCATTCGTTGACTACTTAGCTATGCCGAGTCCAGTATTAGCTGGTAGTTAGCTAGCTAGTTAGATTCATTTGTCGTGCATCGACTATCAACATGGAAAGCTAGATCGATCTGCCTGAAACCAACGCACAGCTGACGAATTTAGCTACTTAGTCTATGTGAAATTACCCATTTTGCGTAGCTGATATGTAACTTCAGCAAGCTAGAAACACGTTCACAAGCTAGCTAGCTTTACATTGTACAGGGAATATGACTGTTTTACTACACAGGTTCTTCGATACAGAGGCACTGACATTATTTTTGTAATTAATTAATTTTGTTGTAGCCATATTATCTTAAACGTTGGCTATATGTTACCTTCCCAGAACGATTCTCTTCTGGAAGAAGAACAAATGCCTCTGCTTTAGAGCAAATTTAGCGTCCCCTACGAATGACTTCTTTACTGTTCCTTCAATTGTGATTAGGGTTAACAAAATATGCTTATCGCCACCTACTGATCTGGAGTGTAACGTCTCCCTCGCTGGGTTTTTAGGTTAGAATGTAAAATATTTTTCTGAGCAAATGCAAGCGATTATTCGCATGGTGCCCTATCAAACCATTACAGTAAGCTATTACACCCCTCGTGACCGCAGGTAGATGGTGGTTTTTATTCTTTGCGGCTAAGAGAACAGAGAATTTTAAGAATGTTGAAGACAGACCATTTCTGTCCTCATTCAAAATTCCCACTTCGGTGACCATTTTCCACTCCAGAATATAGGAATATTGTATCTTATTTTCATTGTGCTCTATGTTCCTCCACCTTTCCAAAATTGCACCACTGTGCACATTGTGTACAACTGTATACTGACAGTATGTACAGTTGTACCAAAAACATATCTTACAATGTATACCGTACATTACATTATCAGTATGTCAATTTGATATTATCAGGCGAAGTAAAAAGCAACCGAAAAAATAACTTTGTCATTGGTCATAAAATCATCCACCTATGGTTTCTGGTAGTTTTCCATCCTGAACCACATAATGGCAACGGCTTGCCAATTAACAGCATGACTTAAGATCAAAGCCGGTGTGGAACACTAAATTGTATGTGCTACTGGATTTACAAACAGTCTTTAAACAATGACATAGGATTATATGGTTGTTTGCGCTCTTTGTCTGGCCCTTTCATCTCCAGAGAGGTAATTTTCTGGTGTATGTAGTATTGCACAAGCATGCATGTAATACTGATTGAATATACTGATTGAAATTAATTGAAATATCTTACGTGCAATGTGCTTCTTTGTGTAATGTGCAATCTTTGTTTCTACACTAAAGACATTTTATCAAACCAGTGTTCCTGTAAGATGCAATCATTTATCTGTCATCATCTGACAGACTAATTTGTCGTCAGGATGCCTGATGATCCCACACTGAAATGGAGGTGCAGGGTCCTCCTGATGGTTGACCACTGCTCATATGAGTAAGACATGATCACCTGGGGCTGAACATGTGGCTTATCTGTGAGAACACCGTCAGTTATTCTATTCTAAGAGAATCCAGGAACATCCAGGAAAAAGGTGTGGTCTGGGAGCTAACAGGAAACTCTGCCAGTGAGAGGGAACAGCCATTAAAATGACAGCTCCTTGAACTCTAACACTGAATGCAGTAAGACTGAGAAACTACATGGTGGGAAGCTTTTAAAAAAAGTTCATTCTGACATAAAGAAACTCAGAGAAAAGTTATTGGAGTTCAACAAGGCAGCTGTTGTTGAATGTTCAACATTCATTACATTTGTGTGTGTGTACATTGCTATGAGCTGGCAGGCTGTTGGAATAATCTCTCACTGTGTGGGTCGTCTCTCATGCAGTTAGCAAATGATCATCTTGCCTTATGTGCATCACGAGAGTTGCTGCCATCTGATCTTAAATGAACCACAATTAAAAAAGAAAGAGAAACAGGTAATGTTCTTGCTGACCATGGGATCACCCCAGTCTTTACATGTTTATTTCATTGTGCATAGCGCCTCAAATTGTCACGTGGTCTGTGGAGTGCTGGCAGTGTGCCAGGTGTTTTGGAGGGGAAGAGAGTGAGAGTGTTTCTTTTTGGCACACCATTCTGCTACCTAGGGGCTAGGCGGGACTAGGAGCTGACAGCAGCAGCATGGTGTTGCACTGAGAGCTGAGAATCTCACCACACTGTCTGTGACACACCCAGGGTAGTCATGGAAACAGCCACAGTGACATCACAGGGCTCTCTGTGGTTACTTTTGCACTTGCAATGACTCTCCGTGTGATGGGAGGCAGGGGAATGGCACAGAGGTCATCAACCTCAAGGTCAGGGAATTAACATAGCATGTTACCCCCCAATAGCTGACGCTCAATAGGTTAGCAGTACGTATAGCTTAATGAGGACTTCTAAGGTTTGGAGAAATATAAACACAAAATGGCTAAAAACGAGATGCCTTTGTACAAGCAGTTCACAGAGGCCCAGTTTTCTAAGAGAGGCCTCAGGAACAAGCCCATCCTATGCACATTAGAGGATGTGCACTCACAGGGGGAGGGGACACTTCTGTCTGCCCTGGAGGACAGAAAATGTTTGGTGTTGGGCAGTGCTATTAGGCACAATTATATTCCCTACCACTGTCACCAATTCCCACATCTCTCTCTCTCTCTCTCTCTCTCTCTCTCTCTCTTTTCCCTTTCCTTCTCTCTCTTTCTCTCTCTCTCTCTTTTCCCTTTCCTTCTCTCTCTCTTTCCCCTTTCCCTCTCTCTCTCTCTCTCTCTCTCTCTCTCTCTCTCTCACACACACACACACACACACACTGAGGTGTCAGTTTTGCCTCAAACAAAAAAGCTAAATGTATGGCTGAATCTGACAGGCCTTAAGACCATGAAGTTACACTACAGAACTGCGGATGCTGCTTGTCCAGCATATTGAATCTGATGACCATGCTCATGCCTTCCTATCTATGTAGATTATACTCCTTACATCAAGGACTGTACAAAAGAATGCTCTCAAAAGGATCTCTAAATTCCCATGCTGTTTGACACACAAGAGTCACACAAATAGATATTTAGCTTATCTGACGAAACGGGGTTCATTCATGATGAATGCCAATGTGCATTTTGTTCCATAGATCTGTGTACTTACGTTAGTTTTTTAAAAAATCAACTAAATCAACTAGCATTCTATTTCTGGCCAGTAGTTAACTATTAAGCAGTTTGTTTTTAAAGTAATGTGTCATTCCTCTTATCCACTTTTATATTTGTACAAAATAAAAGATTTATATTTCAACAAAAGAAAACAATGTGTAAGTGTTCTTAATGAAAGGCACACAAATTACCGCATTTGTTATTACAGTTTCACCAGCAAATCCCTGAACAGGAACGATGACAACTTCCTCTGTTCCAAAACTGCATTACTGACAGTGCTCAGCAGAGGGTGCACATGAGCATCCCAAACAAGCATCATAAACCTGACATAAGCACACAGGTCAATGTGCATTCCATCTTCTCTGCTCAAATTTGACTTCAGCTCACTTTTCATATTTTGCTCTTTCTGTGTCCATGATCTTTGAAACTGAAGTGAAGCCATCAATGCAGTTTCACTTTTTCCCCCCCTTGGAAACATTGGTTATGTTATTGCTTTTGCGTGCACTAAAAGTTTTTCCACACGCTAAAGGTCTTAGTAAATCAGGCCCAGATGTGGAATGCATTCCCATGATTCATAAATTACTACTTCAGTACTGCATACAGAAAAACCCCTGCAGGAAAACTCTTTCAAAAAGAGCAAATCACTGTTCTGCTTTGGGCAACCCCTGTAGTGGAACACAGTGCACAGGAGGTGTCCTTGCCATACTGACAGAGTCAAAACGGTAGACAAGCCACATGGCTTAAAACATAACCACAGCGTACGTCGAAGCTTACCTCCCAAAACCTTAAACACACTTGTTAAAAAAGGTACACAGACAGTTTTTCAAAAGGTTTTATTCTTTTACTTTATGTGGGTGGTATAACAACTACGGACACTTTTAGAAAAGCTCAGACACGTTACATTTCCATCTGATGGCTGGCATTTTATTGATCTTATTTTTCTCCCCCAGATATAAAGTAGTCTGTCTATTGGCACATTCCTAAGATGCTTCCGGAAACAGAGTTCCCGTAATGAGGGCTGTGACCAGTAGCTGGCCTCGTACGGTAGCGCCAATCTGCCCAAACCTGTTTGGCAAAACAACAAATGTCTCACAAGTCAGAGCAACAGCAGACATTCGATCTCCTCTTTCTTCCCTCACAAGTCTTTAGTCAACACCACTCCTGTCATTATGGGGAAGCAAAATGCTGCTTAAAAAACCTGATCTATAAGAGTCACTTCCAACCCTGGTGAGATGCAGTTCTAGCCCTGTCCAATGACCATCTGCCTCAAACAGTAGGTTCTGTCCTTCAGTAAAATAATTAAGAGAGGAGTCATATTGATTAAGCAAACATAGGTGTAAAATAGAATTTTGAGAATTATGCGGAAAACCACATCAACATTCAGAATTCTCATGTGAGCAAACACAATCCAACTCTCCGGGAAAGTTTCCACGAGCACCTTTCTGTGAGTTCGGAAACAGAATTAGTTTCACACTGTGCCTCAAAACATCAGGTTCTATATTTATATTTAGGTGCAGATCACATTATAAAAAATTCAAGGGTTAGGAAAACTGCAAACTTGCTTGTCTGGCTTATGTGTACACTTCAAAAAAAGCTTGAAATCACAATTTTATTTTCACAAGTGAAACCAATCAGATAAGATTTTAAGAGTGCTGGTTTACATATATCATCAACAACAAAACATGGGCCAACATTCAAACATTCCCAGAAATGAACAAATTCACTGAAAACTACAAAACCAATTTTGCATGTGTTATGCAATGCAATGAAATGTGAGGAACAAAGGCCCCATGAACTAAAGGTTCCTGTGAAAGTTGTATTAGATTATTGTGCCACTCTCACTCTTGGGCCTACATACATTTTAGAAATTCCTGTTGCCCAGACGCAAAAAGCGTGAGCAACCGACCTCTCCACCCCATACTTCTGCAGCATCGTGCTTTAAGCGCATTTCCGTAATAACCCCTGCTGTTTCCCCAACACAGCGTTATAAACAGAAGGGCCATTAAGCCTGGCAAAGGTCATATCAGACCGCACGCTAAAAAAGAAAAAAGCAACACAGGACCGTGCAAAACGCTTTGCAGACGGTTCAAATGCGCTTATGAAAGACCGCAGGATTTTAAAGATCGGCTCTTACGCAACGCAGGAACCGGAGTACAGCAGACCTGGATTCTGTATTACGTTTACGTAAGACTCAAAGTTATCAGCACGGTTTTGATTCTGCGCCGGACAATTGCGGTCTCTTCCGTGTTAAAAAAAGGTTTAAATTCTCAATCTATGCTTGTCTATATAGTTTTTTTGTTTTTTTATATTTTATTTTTACTGATATGATGTTATCAAATTCGTAATGGCTAATTTACTGTGCAACCAGAAGTAACGTGGGATTATAAGACTATTATTAACTTACTTCCATGTTGTATTAGGGAGCCAGTTCTCTGATTTTAATGCAAATCAGCTTTATTACTGCGTCAGGTCGATTTAAATCTGTTCTGTTTTATTAATGACACAGTTGTGAGGTTATCTGTCTGGGAGTTTTGGATAAATCATCAGAAGGAAAAAAAGCAGCATTTTGATTTGTACCACCAATACCTTACACTTTATTTAAAGCAAGCCGTGATATAAAATAACCGTTCAAACATAACGCAGGCGCTATCAGGATTATACAGTGACTAGTGGCTTCTGAAACCTGCTGGTTGCCTGGACACGCCCCTTTACCTTTGATTGGCATGTGGCAGGATCACTGGAAGAGACTCCATTTGCTTCGGTCAGTCAGCGAGCGAACTGGGGCAAGGACTGGGTTGTGTGCCGGTAATGTCCGTCCCATCCAAGATGGGTCCCAGGATGCATTTCGTACATGGGCCGAATGAAGCAGTCTCCTGTCTCCTGCGTTTCCTCTGCAAGTGTTTATGAGCTGTGAGTGTTTATGTGCTGTACTTAAGGACATAAGCCCTGGCACGCACCTCCCACATTCCCTTTGAGGCTGATTTCTGGTGACCGTGGTCCTCTGAGATGCTAGGCCTGGGGGAGAGGAGAGTTTAGGGTCCTGCGGTTTTGGAAGTGTCTTGAACCGAAGGTAGAGAGCCCTCCACGGGACGGCACC